>VTPC01072924.1:0-10323 GCA_011009095.1 Ignelater luminosus | reverse complement strand
TATACATATTCTTGAACAACTATTAGAAAGCAATTTCAAATTTGGCGTCCTTTTCGAACACTTCAGCTGCTTGAATCTGCCTTGCACCGCAGTGCCAACTACTTTATTCTTATTTGATTTAGACTATAGAACAAAACAAGCGTCATCCTAAGATGGTTTGCCTGCACTTGTTGTACTTTACCTTATTGATGTATAGCTTTCTTCGAAATTTTAAAAAATCACATAAGCGTTTTAACTGTATGAGACTGCTTAATTTAATAAATATTTAATTAACATCAGGAACAATTCTGATCAGACGATCAAATGCATCACTTGCAACGCCCATAAGACCACCAGTGCCTAGTGTAGGGGTTTATGTATTTTAAAATATCTGTTACAATTAAAATAGTCTGTTCAAATAAGAGTTTTGATTATAATTTAATATTTACGAGTTAAAGCTTACAGTCATAATAATGCAAATATTTCATTTATAATGGTGTTTTGTGTAGGTTTGCACCTATTTCGTCATAGCAACAAACTCAAACTTGCTGCTTGTTATAAAAATTTGCGAATTTGCGTATCCAGATGCGAAATGATCATTTAACATTTAAAATATTCGCAGCCGTAGTTAAAACGCCTTCGTTAAATGTTCTCGAATTAATCAATCCAGCGACCTTAAAACAAAACCCCCTCTTAGTATTATATTTCGTGTGTACATCTGTTATTCCTTGAAAATCACATTTTAATCTTTTCTGTTCTACGGAATAGGAATCTCGTATTATCTAGTTTTATGTGGTTAAATCTGCGATTTTATTAAATTATTTCTTCTGAGAACTCACTAAGAAAATATGTTCTCCTTTGCCAAAAGACTAAAATTACCTCTAGTTTTTAGTTTAAATAAGGCATTTCGAGATAATTCATTTTGTTAAGGATTATTTATGATTGCCCTAATCATAAAAACTGTCGACTTGCCTAGTACAGGGCGAGATTCATGATCACATTTGGTCGATTAGCAAGTAGGGTAATGTCCGAAGCTTTTAACCGATTTCACCCCATCCTTCCACTGTCTCATAACACGCGTTATTAAAGACCAATTAGATGCCTGACCAACCCCTTTAGGGGTCGGAGAATTGTTACTCCGAACGAAAGTTTCGAGAGAGCCTTCCTAGCAGCTGTCGAGTAAGACACGCGCACCCCGTGTTTTGTATAAATAGTTCAAACTTAATTTACAAGTTTCGGGATCTTTTCAAGTGTTTGAAAGCATCCGCGTGGGTTCCGTATATAGCCTGAGTGAACGGGTCGTGAATTAATTTTGTCTTGTGAATGCCCTGACAACTCCCTGGATTTACCAGATGTGTCGCTTCCGTATCAGTTGTTGAATGAGCTTTCGTCTTATCGATGGAATAAATAAACTATTCTCACACCGAACTCTTAATATTCCTACCCTGTCGACCCTGATATCGTTTTCCCGTGCATTCTGAAGTAAACCTATGGTGCTACAGCGTTCCCCGTGTTTATACACTTCCGTTAAGACTTCTGCGAAAAATTGTACTGCTTTGCACATTAAAATCGAGAAAGATTCTATCGCTGTCGAATATTTATATACAATTCTGGTATGTACGTGAAGTCGTCGCTCCGTTGCTGAAATGTTATGTGTTTAATTTATAAGAGCCGTGTGTAAACAAGTGTTGAGTGAAGTGGTTGTGAATTGTGCCACAAACTTGGATACATTTTGGATTAGTTCCTGTATCACGGTAAATGATCTTACCAAATAAATTTGTACCTTGTGAAGGAGCTAACGTTCGCACTTATCGCCTTGCAACCGTGAGCTTGGTTGCTCGCCAATGTAAACTCTCTTACTCGTTTTGGTTAAAAATAGACTATTAAATACTCCGTTTTTTCGTCGTTTCACATTAGTGAAAAACCTTGTAAAAGTATATTATTTAGCTGGAATTTATTATTTTTGCTAGTTTATGAACGTAAAGATTAAATAATCGAAATCTATTATTTCACCATTTGTTTTGTTAGTTTATACCTGGAAGAGTAAAAAATCGAAATTTGCTATAGTAACAATTTTCTTTGCGAGTTTATTTTTCTTAAAAGTTTATTAAAGGGTATAGTTGGATCCAATGCTAGATAAGAAAACATCTAGACGTGACGACATCGATATTTCATGTTGTCTTTCACAAGTGACTGCTGTTTAATGTCCACGAACGAGCTTTCCTGTCAATGTTTTGTTTATGCATTTATAATTTCAAGTGCTCTGTGTATGACGTCTGCTCGTTAGTTCGTGCATGTTAAACGGTTATTGTGGCCAATGTTTATTGTTACCTGCTTGACCTATATATTTTCTCATGTCTGTTTATGTGTGTTAATGTTAAACATTTCTTTTACACAGTGTAACCCAAAATCGCAATACTCTGTTTGTTTGTTTCAATTTACAAGTATGATAATAGATTTTGTAGTTTTATACTCTGGCTTTTTTTTTGAAAGTAGCGTACTAGTGGATTGTTTCAGAAATCAGCTGCTTTGGAGCCAGTGGACGGTGACCTTCACCTACATACATAACGTTAGTTTTATCCCTTACTGGAAACGTAAGTATATTTATTGTGAGCAGTACAATTTTGTTTCTTTGTGTTTGTTTAACGTTCGTACTTGTTTCGAACCTGAAAAGCTTCTCGTATAGTGACCTAGATAAGGAGATCAGCTGCGGGGTCACCCTTCGAAATTAGATCAACAACATTATTCTGCGGCTGGCGCCCTACCTATCCCGAATTTCTTCAAGATTCTTGTAGCTACATTACCGTCTACCGCTGGAACTAGGCCCTCATCGCCCACGACTCGTCTCCGGCCATTAAGAGCTAGTTCAAAGTTGGCATATCGGTCAATATTATGTTGCGTTTACCGAAAGGGGTTCTAAACCTGTATTGCTCGTAACATGCTCCTGGAACAAACTGCCGTCAACAACAAAAACAACCAATTGTTAATAGCAGCCTACAAAAGAATTTGGAGAGTGCATACATAAATTAGTTAATGCATTATCACTCGATAGAGCAGCCATACCCAATTAATCTATTATATTGTTAAGGTTCTAGGAAATGAAAACATATTGTTAAATGAATGATAATAACTGATTTTTTATATAAAAATATAAGCTAAAATTAACAAGAATCAAAATTTAAAAAAATAAATAAAATAAAAGAAACATATGTTCACAGTTCCAAAGCTAACTCTGCCGTAGATATTTCTGAAACACCCATATTATTTAGGGAATGCTAACGTTATAGATTTGCAATTTGATACAGTTTACTACATCTCGGCTATTAATGTACTGATGACCTGAAAATTTCAACATGGTGTTTTTAATGGTATCACTTCTATTTTGTACTATCGAACAAAATGCATTCCGTTTAAACGAGGAACCTAGCAGGTAAAGGATACAAATGTAGAAAAATCTCATTTTAAGACAATTGAGTTTCAAAGTTGAATATTGACAATTGAAAAGGAATAATTATATTCTGTTTCCCGCTATTGATTTTTTTTCCTTTGCAGAATACCTTTTAAATTTGCAAAGAAATTATAGACTTGTTTATTTTTCTACTTATATTTTTTAGCTTCTAAAAATAATGGAAGGATTATAAATTACTAAAAGCAAGTAAATAAAACTAAATGTTTTATTTTACAGAAATGCAGATTTATAAATTAGAGTTAACTTCCTCACCACTAGCATTATTTGTGAGAAATTGGCAGTAAAAACTGTGAAGTGAAGTTTAAAAGCTTAAGATGCTTATTGGAATTCTCGGTCTCAGCTGTAAGTTTAGGTAAAGTAGTTGCTTTCCTATCAGCTCGGTTGAATTTCATCTGAAGTGTGAGAAACGATGTTCGACTGATGCCAAAATTAGTTTTGAAGACAAAGTGTAAGGGTTGTTATTTTCAAAAAGCAACCATTGCCTTTTCGAATTCCCATATCCTCTTTTTATCCATTTCTAAAGTCGAGGTTTACAAAGTCTTCATCTTGCATCTGCACTACCACGAACTTTCTGCAAGAAGAGGCAATGCCTTTTGCCCAGTGTTCAGGAACATAAAGATCTTTTTTACTTTCAATCCTTTTTGTTTCCAACATTCCAAAATTTTGATCACACTCGTTACATGAATATTCAGACTTGTAAATAGAAGGTCAACACTGTAGAACTAAAACGTTAAGATTCTAGCGTGACCTTGCGTTACAATTTAAATTTTAAACAAACTAGGACTGTTATGTCCTAGGCCGGCTGAGCTCAGGGGTGGCCCTGGGCGTGGATAATTCGAGGGTGATAACACAATAAAACATAATAAATAATTCAACGTACCAATATTTTAATCTCAAACAGTTATATTTATAAAGAAAACACAAAAATTGGGAGCCAAGTATTATATAATTTAATACTATGTAACGAAGTTACGAGAATTTTTATTTATTTATTTAAGAACAGTTATTATTTTAGTTAAAACCGTCTTCAAAAGACGCACCTGCCGGCCATTGTCCAGGTGGGGCGCCGAATTTATTTTATTTTATTCTATTTATGTTGTTGTATCGAAATGTATTTCTAAATTAAGTTTTTAATTGTTATACGGATATATATTAAGTTATTTTACAAAATTTAATATTTATATGAAAGTACCGATGTAATAAGGGTTAAGTCAAGAGAAATATCATTGAGATCATAGGCAATTTATAAAATGCTTTTCTCGGGTCGCACCCGATCAGAATTAAAAGTTATAATTTAATTACCGTTACAAAACCAATAAATCATGAGCCGAGCAGTAAATTGTTCCCCACTAACGCTGTTCGCTCCCACCGTACTATTCCCACCACGCGTAGTCATTGGCGTTGAGGAAACCTGGCGAGTATATAAGCAAATGCCCGACCGCCGGAAAGGCAGTTGCTGCCTTCCCAGCTTTCGAGACCGAGCAGTCCAGCGACCGAGAGGTGTCAGCAAGTAAAAGTGAGTATCCACAGGGTTAGTAAGTATCCGGTAAGAAGTAAAGGTGCCCTAACCGTTCGTCCGCAACGGCAACCCTTCCGCTGCCTTACTTTTCAACCCCCCGAAACGTGAGGTAAGACTATCGGCGAAGGCGCAAGTGGCGTCCGTCACCGGTCACCCTCACACCACTATACTAGACTAGACGAAGGCGCAAGTGACGTCCGTCGCCTCTGAACAGTACCGATTCCGCAGTATTCGGGCCACACCGTTCCTCGTCCCATAGATCACCTCCTTTTGGGCACCGATCCCGTTCCGACAACCGCTTAATTAACTCTCCTGGCTTGCACGATCGTTTCCCTGCTTGGCTGCACGGTTTAGGTAGAGGTATTTAGTCGTTAAGGTAGTTGTAGTGCCTTGCTGTATTAATTCTGGTGTGCCGCTCGATTTCTTGAATAGATAGTGTTTGGTACATTGCTGTGTGTTATTTATTTATCCTGTAGCAATATCTTTCCAGCCGAAATCGACCCCTGTGGTAACCAATCTCCATCGTAGCTGCCCAGTGAGCCCTCGCCCGACCGCCTCAAGGGCGAGGTGGGGGAGTAAACCCCCTTAACAAATCTGGCTCCCGAGCACCGTGAACACCGAACATCGTCCGACCGGAAAGAAAGCGTTACAACTATCAAAAAAAATTATTAGAATGATTATTTAATTTCAAAAAAAGAAGCATTCTAAAATTTAGAATTCTATTTAGTCTTATTAAAATTAAGTTGAAATTCTTAAACCATTTAATAAATTATTTGAAATTACAAAAAAAAGCGATAGGGAATACAACGTCAGAACAGATGTAAAAAACAATTAAGAAACTTACTTAAAAGTAGCAGATTCAGCTGA
Source organism: Ignelater luminosus (assembly GCA_011009095.1). Lineage (NCBI taxonomy): Eukaryota > Metazoa > Arthropoda > Insecta > Coleoptera > Elateridae > Ignelater > Ignelater luminosus. The sequence continues at coordinate 4,489 of VTPC01072924.1, read as the reverse complement.
TATAGCTATGTCAGACTAAAAAAATGCTTCTTCTTAACCTGAAACAAAATTCAAAACACAAAACTGTTCTAATACTTTGTGGCTGATCGCGTATGAAATCATTAAATTCAAATCAACATTAGATCTTAAATCATTCAAAAAGCAATTATATTTAAATTAACTGTTAAAAAAATTTAAAAAAACTTAGTTTTATTTACAGAATTTTTTCATGAAATGGGTTTTGTGCAACTTTTCAAAAAAATTTAACTCTAAGCTTTCTCAGAGCGCAAAAAACACCTTAAAGTAAAATAAAATAATCAGAGTGTAACATTTCAATGAATCTAGTAAACAAATTTGGTTACAAGGAAATCCAATAAATTACAAGTAACTAATTCATAAAGATTAAACGTTCCTGAAAGAAAAAAGCCGACAATAAAATTCGCAGTCAGGAGATGAAGTCCAAAATTCACTAGGTGACGCGCAGTCCCGAGGTGCCACGAGTGTTCTCAGCGCTTAGGAGGTGATGGAACAGCTCCCCACTACTGCATCGGAAGGAACCCCCAATAACGCTGACGTCTCCTGCAAACTCGTTCTCTCAAAAGAGCTGCAGGCTCTCCCAAAAAAGATTTACTGGCCTCCCCAAAGAAGATTTGCTGGCCTCCCCCACAAAAGCTAAGAAGGACACGCAGCAAATGAGAACAAAGTAAAAGACGGGACCATCTAACATACCTTCAATACGTTTGAAGCTTTTTAACGAAGTATGCTAAAGAAGGTTATCCCAGATTTCAAGGATGGCCTCTACAAAGTAACACTAAACACATCTTCTCAAAGTGGAAACAACAAAAATTTAAACGGTTAGAAACCACAAACCGAACAGTTCGTCATAAAGCGAGTTCTTAAACTGATCCCCGTCGAAATTTGGAGAGTGAAACTGCAGGCAAAATGCACAATCTCCAACCAATAAGCATTCAGAAAGCCAGTTTGAGGACACCAAAGGGATATATGGCAACTGCGGATTGGTCCAAAAATTTCAAAAGAGAGTTTAACCTTCGAAAAACTAATCACGAAAATGTCTCCCAAAACGCGTATTCCTTTAAGATAAAAATTAAATATCACTGAGAACAATAGAAACGCTAATGAGGCAAGAAAAAAAATTTGTTTAAACCTAATAAGTGAATAGAGAATTTAGACAAAAGGTAGACGTCTAAAAATTTTGGAGAAAGTCGCATGCAAATAGCTAGAAATGGACCAAAACTGATGTTACCTATTCTGAATCTAACAGCCAATCATTAGCCAAATGAGCGATAATAGATAACCTTTGTTAATTAACTGATATAAAATAAATGTCAAACAGAACAATAAACGAGTGACATCATATAAAACAAGCAGAAATTAATTCCACAAAAGCAAAAGAAGTTTGCTTAAACTACATTTGGCAACTAGAGATAACTATAGATCACAAAATAAGATCAATCCTGGCCATCCCAGAGTAATTACAACAAAATAAGTCTTACGATTTTCAGTACAAAGAAAATTCCCACGTGCAACATAAATTTAATACAAGCAAAACTATTAAAAATTTCATTTCAATGATATATAAGGTGGACTAAAAGTATATATTTTCGTACGAATTCTTATAGGAACGGTGAAATAGATTAAAGATATTAAACAGCAACCAGTGAAGATAACCAAAATTAGTGAAGGCAAAGACCCATGTTAGGTTCACAAAAAAATGAACGTAACAAGATAATACGACTTATTTCAGCCTGCATAATTGCCGTTAAAAGCTGTTACGTGTTTCACTTGGGAGGAAGGTTCTTGACAAATTTTAATAGAAAAGATGCAATTTTCTTCGGGTCAGATGCACATCTGCGCATTTCCTGTGGCAACATTAAGCACATTAAAGTCGAGAGTTTATAGTTGCCTGTAGTAATAAGCTTAAAATTCTATACAAGGTGGTGACATCGTTTTTTGCAAGTCAAAACATAGAGCGACTTGGGTATCATCATCATTATTATGACACTCATATTTGGTTTTTTTTTGCAGTTTCCGCTTTACGTAAATGTAATTCCGAGCTTTCTTCTTTTCAGTTTGACGTTCAAGTGGAATTTGGTATTTTCAGGCTGATCTATTAGACCACTATGATTCTTTTTTTCTTGCAGTTAGAGCTGTCTGCCTTCAGGATTGTAATCTACGTCTTGACCTAAGTAGTCTTTATTACTAAACACTGTAACGTCATCTACGAATAAATAATAATGTTCAGTTATTTATCAGTCTTATACTCTGTTCTCAAAAAGAAAAAAATTACCTACCGTAAATGCGTTAACGGACGCTTAATTTTTGTTTATCACTAAGACAAAATGATTAACTAGTTAACTAATAAAGTGAATCACATCGTTATCGTTACAACATTAAAGCAAAGCTGAGTGATCGCTTAGTGCACTTGAATCTGTTGTGCTCAAAATACAAGCAAAATATAAAAAAGTGGTTAAGCGATTTAGAATCATTTGTAACCTTTTGCCGCTAAACAGAGGAATCATTGTTCTAATCTCTGATGCACTTAATCCATTTTTTGAACATGCCATTAGTATCCGTTGGCTTCTAGAGTCCTCGAATGAAATCAAATGTTATTTATGGTCAGTAATACCATATTCGTTAAATTATCTCAAAAAGTTCCACTTGTTGGTTACAAATTAATAAAGTAAAGCTTTATTCCTATATTTATGTTTCAGTTTCCATGGGGCAGTTGTTACTAGATCGGAATGCTTTTCATTGAACAATGTAGTCTTTGTGCTATGATTGCATTCAGGGATCGATGAATCGATCTCCGTCATCATCAAGTCTGGTTGTAGTTAACACCAATATACTTACCAAGCTAAGCCCTAGTTGGAAACTCTGAGCATGATTAGCAGTGGAAGCAATAAAACACAATTAGAAGCAGAAGCAATAGACATTATTTTTAAGAATAAAAAAGTGAAAAGTTATTAAAATGTTGTGACCGTGAAGGTCTTTATATTTTGTAGTGGGAAAGGGTACACAAACCAATACGATCCAAGATTGTAGACGCTCCGTCTCCTTTGACTTGTTTACCAACACCAGACGGAAACTTCGAGTCGAGCTGAGCGTGGTCAAATTTCTTCATTTCCACGATGCAAGATTTGGCATGTTATGAGCCATAGTTGCCAAATAATTCGCTTTGGGAATGCGTCTTTAGACAGTAAAATCAAGTGTTAAGGTATTTGTTTTATTACTATTTGGTTCTAACAACAAAACGTTTTATTGCGGTATCGACCTTTATCTGTTGATTGAACTAAAGAATAAAAAATGTTGACACATGTGCATAAGCCTTTCCCAATTTCTTTAAACTGCTTACATAATAAAATTATTTAAACAAGTCTGCTACACCGAGAAAAAAGAATCAAAGATGTGAAACTCAGCTCTCTGATTATATATACATACTGTGATACAACACAATGTTTATTGAAAGTTTATCATTATCTTTTATATTTTTACGTTTATAATTTTTTTTTATGTCAAATAATTTGGCCAAAAGTGAAATAATTGTAATTAAAGGTTATAATGTGATTATTTTATGCAACTTGGATGATCTTTTATTGATGATAATGACACCATGATCAACACGTGACCAATCTCTATCAAGTTGACAGTTAATTAATCAAACAATTTTACATTTCCTTTTTATTACTTCAAAAAAAAGTTTAAAATTTTGTTTTCTATTTTGAATATCTTCAAATTTAACTTATTTCTTTTTTATCTACCACCTTTTTTTTATTCTTGTTTAAGGTCACTTAACCACAACCTTGTTAACTTTACGTTTCCTGTTCCTTTTCCGCATATCTCCTTGTTTACATACACCCTTCACCGCGTAGGTCTTCCACTGTTAATGATTATCCAAGCTTCCTCAATATGTCACCGTTCAGTCCACTGGCTGCTTAAGTCCTCACCAAAGACATTTGAACCACACATATCAACGGTTCCATTATTCCTCCATGCAATAAAATGTATTAGAATGTGAGTAAATGAAATAATGAAGTTACTCTTCGTTGAACTAATTAATTATTTTTTTTTATATTGACCAAATTTGTTTAAATGTTCACGAATTTTAATTAATAACTTTTCTTTTCTTTAATAAATTTTAAATAACTTTTCTAAATTTCTGAACTCTTTTTAAAAAGTTTTTCTCTCCACTTGCTATCAAGAATTATTCAACAAATTCAACTGTTTTTTTTTACATAAACTCCTTATCAATTTTTATCAATAAACAACTATCATGTAATCATATCATTTAACTAATCTAGAATGTTCATTTTCTTAACTTATTTACAAATCGTAACTTATATACTATATAATACATTTCCAAATATTTAAAATGTTCAATTTAATTGTTTGATACTTTGTTGTCACATTTTATGTCTTTAAAATTGAATTTAGTGAAGATCATTGTCATTATTACTTTTTCTTATTTGGGCATCGCTTTAGATTTTTGAAT
>VTPC01072870.1:0-11131 GCA_011009095.1 Ignelater luminosus | reverse complement strand
TTAGTCTTTTGTACATAACTATTTTAAGCCAAAATCAATACCTTCTTAAGGAAAGAAATAAACACACATTAAAAATAAAAAGTAATTGTAGGTAAAACTTAACGGTTTAGACCCCACCGCACTTATTTCAAGTAAAAATCAATACTTTTTAACAAAGAAAACAAGGAAGGTTAAAGTCTACTCCATACATGTTTTAAATAAAATTCAATACTTTGTCGAACTTTAAAGCAAACCAAAAAACGTAAGTAAATATAAAACTAAAATATCAAATTGTTTTTGTAAATACACCAAAAATTTAAAAGTAAGTTTTAAAAACCACAAACATGATATGTAAGCATAAAAACGCAAAAAAAGCATAAAAATCATAAAAAACTTTGAGTTAAACAATCCCTTTCACTGTAATTCATAAAATTACATCTGGTCAAATAAAATTGGGAAAGAATAATTCTATAGTGCAGAAAATTTTTTTTGGGTGAATTTTATCAAGTCCATTCGACCATAGTGTTAGGAACAAGGTGAACTGTGAACATAAAATTAAAATTTTAAAAAATTTATATTTAAATAAAGGCTAGATTACAAATCATTTTTACACGATCAAAAAGGAGTATAATGAAAATATGCACTATTTAGTTTTGAAAAAAAAATTGATTTCATTCAATCATCTTTGAAGAATCTCATTTCAGGTAATAAGGAATTTAATTTCTACAACAGAAACAACATTCATTTAAATGTGGGGACATCCACACTTTCTCTTTAAAACATTTCGAAAGTCTTCCGTATGTTTAATTGTGAAATTGATCATTTTATTTCCAAATCAAACAGGCTTTTTCTTTCCAAAGAAAGACCTCTTTATCTCCAACCTTTCTACAAATTAAATCAAGAATCAACTCAAATAATAAAGAAGTTATTCTAGGTCATTTCAAAACACATTAATCATTAACTGTGTCAAATTTCATAAGTGAAGGGATGTCCAAAATCACAACGTTGCAGTTTTGACCAACGCAATATAAAAAGGGTATGCAGGTTACTTCCTACTACAATATACAAAGTGTTTTTTAATATTTTCAATGGGGATTTTATGAAAAATGTAACGTATTTAAACCATTCGCTTTCACACAGGCCGTCTTCGGCAGCTCCACCTCGGGCTTCACTCTTCCACCGGACCTAGTATAAAGTTGCAATATAAGTTGGTATCCGAATGGATGAAATATAGGTATCATTCTTTTCTTTCATAGAAAACCATACAGGTTTAGATAATACGAAGTAAACATTCAGTTCTTTTCTGGCTATAAGGTATCTAATCGAACTTGGCAATAAATTACAAGATTCTAATCATAATTTATCAAACATAATACAACATCAGTTTTACGTAGATGACCTATTGAAAGATACACATACAACTCAAGATGTGAAATTAATAAATTTATTAATTTATCAGTACCTTATCACGGTAGGTAACAGCTAAATACTGTCCAGTTGAATTAAAAGCGCTACCAAGGCTTGAACATGGGGTCACAGGATTCTTTCATAATTTACAAAACCTCAGCGACTTACGGAATGATCAATGACCCTTCACGTGTTTTGACGGCAGCACACACAAAGAAAGTACTCTGATTATACGCGAAACACTGTTCAAGCATTAAACCATCAGTAACACAATAACATTTAATTTTACGACACCAACGAATGTCCAGTGTTACCAAATAAATCTTTGAAAAAAAGAGTCACTAAACGATGTTTATTTTATTGACAAAGCACTCGGTGCCCCGGAATATACAATGCAATAGCTCAACAAAACTGAAAACCATAGGGTTTTATTTGACTTTATTAACCTACGGTACGATAAGTAAAAGAAATTTTCTATTTTCTTAGCATTCACAATACTCTCTTTTTTAAATCCGCTAAGAACAAGCGTAAATTAAACTTGCAGAATCACTTCTGCTGAATTTCCAAACGACAAATGTTTGGTACAATACGAAGATGAGTTTGCGGGGCAAACTACTTAAAACAACCTCTACGATGGGCACACCAAAAATGACTTTGCTCTGTCTTGCTGGAAATCTCTCTTGTAGCTCTGCGTTTTCCGAGCGGACACAGCACGCTTAAAAACAGGCCGAAACGAAAAATAGAAGTCAGATTTACAGCGAACCTGTATATGGGACAATATACCCCTCTATGAAATGGAAAATTCTGATGTAAATTAACTGATTTTAGATCAAGCTTAAATGACACTATGTTTCTAACAAACGCCCGTGGGTTAAAATAAACATTGGATAGACAAAATTAAAGAAACGTTTTCAACAAAAGGTTTGGTAAACACATCCAAATTAACAAAGGATTTCAATTAACTAGTTGTAAAACTTTAAAACTGCTTGCGATAGAAAGATTTAATAAACGAAACTAACTATATTCCCAATTTAATGTGGAATTTGCCTGGTTTGACGTGAAGGTATACCAAAATCTATTAAGAGCAGTAGTTTTTGATCATTAATTAATCCATTAATAATCTTATATAGGAAACACATTTGCGCGTCCTGCCTTCTTTTTTGTAACGAAACTACTTTAAAATAGTTTAATAGTTGTTGGTAAGTTCCTTCAAATTTTTTATTTTCATTTTTATAATAACAGTAATTTAGAAATTTCTTCTGAATTCTTTCAATTTTCAAAATTTGGTATGTGTAGTAAGGATTCCATAAGAGAGACATATATTCCAACTTAGTTCTTACTAAGGCGTTAAAGACAATGTGCAGACTGTTTGTATTATTAAAATTTTTAGTAATTCTAGTAAGAAAGCCAAGACTTCTACAACACTCACGTACTATGCTTTCAATATGGGCATTAAATGTTAATTTCTGATCAAAAATTACACCAAGGTCTTGTACTTCAGATTTCCTTTGTAGAACTGTACTATTTAATGTATAAGCAAAATTTATAAAGTTAGTTTTCCTGGCAATAGTTGTCACAACACATTTATTAATATTAAAAAGTAAATTATTTTGAATTGACCAATCGTAAATTGTATTTAAATCAGTTTGAATGTGATATGAATCGTTTACCGTCCGAATCTCTTTAAAAATCTTAAAGTCGTCTGCATAAATTAAATACTCAGAATTTTGAATGTTAGTTGCAATGTCATTTATAAAAATTAAGAAAAGTAGGGGCCCAAGATTTGATCCTTGAGGAACCCTGAAGTTGCAGAAAACATAGGATTTATATCCAAAGTATTCTGCAAACTGCTGTCTACCACTTAAGTAGGATTCGAATAAATTTAGTAATCTCTTCGTGAAACCAATATTAGATAACTTATTTAATAACAGTGTAATGTCTACCTTATCAAATGCTTTACAAAAGTCGGTATATATAACAACTAGTTGGTTTCTACATTCTAGTATATCAGAAGCTTTTTGTGTGAAATGAAACAAGTTAGTAGCTGCTGACCTCCCTTTCATAAACCCGTGCTGATTTAAATTTATACTGTGTTTGACATAGCGGAATATATTATTGTATAATATTGATTCACAGACTTTAGCGAAATTAGATAAGATAGATATTGGTCTGTAATTTTTTACTAATGTTTTATCTCCAGATTTATAAATGAGACATATTTTGGATGTAGACCAGGCCAAAGGGAACGTTTCAGTTTCTATGGAATAATTAAATATATGATGCAATGCAATGCTAAGTGACTCTGAGCAACCCTTTACTATATACGTCGGAATACCATCTGGTCCCACTGATTTAGTATTTTTTAACGATTTAATTGTGTTTAATATTTCTTCTACAGTAATCATGTTAATGGTTATATGGTGCAAAGATGAATCAGTACTTGAAGTTTTGATAAAGGTATTGGAAACTGGTAAATAAACACTCAAAATAATTTGCAAATTCATTTACTATATCCTGTTTTTTTTTCTATTTTCTTATTATTTATATACATTGTTGTCGGTATGCTAGTTTTATCTTTCTTATTGTTAATGTAATTCCATAATGAGTAAGGATCATTGAAAAGCTGTGATTGTACTGAATCAATATATTTTCTATAGGCATCACGTACTAATTGCTTTATTTTCTTCCTATATTCTTTATATTTATTGTTATAATATTCACTTTTTGTTTTATTATATTTAAGCCTACATCTTTCTTTAAGTTTTATGTGTTTAATAATTTGCTGATTAAACCATATTGGGTATTTATTATTATGTTTTATTGTTTTTGGCACCGTTAGTTCAAAGATACTATAAAGTATATCATAAAATAGTTTTACTTTATTGTTTATATCATTAGTTTGATTCAGCACATCCCAACCGATTTCTTCAATTAGTTCATACATTAATCTAAAATTAGCTTTTTTAAAATTATATATTTGAATTTCGTTAACCTTCAGATTCCCCTTTCTGTTTGTTTGTACATTGATACTAATTGATAAAGTTGGATGATAACTGTCTTCATTTATTAACAGATTTAATTCGCGTTCTACTTCACAATTCATATTAGACAGTACCACATCCAAAATGCGATCCATTGAGTTTAATACGTAATTCCTCTGAATTAAGTTCATATAATCGATAAAAGTAATGTAATTTTGTAACAGTGTAGTACTATTTGATGCAGGCTTATTCTGATAATATGCCAGTTCTGGAATGTTCAGATCCTGTTAGTTACTGACAAAAATAAAACTTATTTTCCTACAAGTTTTGCCTACAACATAATAATATGTTTAATAATATTTTGCTGTATTTAAAACTTCATCTTAAACAGATAATTCATAAATTATTTAATGCAAAACTTCAGCGCAAAATATTTTTTAAAATAACGATTCTTGTCTTAAATGTAGGAGCAACTTATTTTACGAAATGCTTTGTACAAATCTTAATTTCTGGTCGTGTTTTGTATGTAGCATATGTACAATAATTTTTAATTTCATCAGCAAAAAGTAGTTTCTTGTTTGTGAATGGCAAATGCAAAAAAGTTAGTAACTGAGCAGCACATTAGAAAATTGTCAGGTCTTAATCCGGCTCTGAATAAATTAGTTGTCCCTTGAACTAAACATCATAGATGATGCATTAACTTTATGTTTGTGTTTCTGCTGTTTCAAAACGATTTTCTATAATTATACCTTCCAGCACCAAGAAGCTCATTGGAAATACACGTCAACGTTAATAAATAATAAAATACGAAATTTCTCACCAAACCCAACATTATGTTTATCAATTTTTAATTATTTGTAACGCAATAGTCTGTCTTGAGGTTACACTTTACTCGCAGTCAGTTCAGTGCAGTGCTTGGCTTCCTATCTGTATGGTCGTAAGTTCTTACTGTATCCGTGCCAGTCTTTTATTAGATGCCGAATATTAGAAAATATTAAATATTCGGGTATGTATAACAGCAAATCATTTAAATGATTAAAATGCAAGTTGAGTAGATAGTGCAAATCAAGTAGCTAGTTAATGAAAGTACTAAAACTTTTAGGAGAAAACACAATCCTATACATAATAATATATACGTGGAAGGTAGGAGTGAAATATTATTGTGTCCCAAACCAGCTTTCTCAGCTACAGTTTTTTGGCTATTTTTGCAGGAACTGTTAAGATATACTGGATGATCCTAATAGTTTAATTACAAACTTGTGGTACAGCCTAACAAAGCTTTTCCACTGTAATTTTGCACAGTTTAGGTAAATTGCAGTCAGAATACTATGTCACATATAAAATACTTAATTTTTAAGCTTTCGTATAAGTTGAAAGAAATTAATAATTTGAATTTATAGTTTGCATTTTGTGTCGATGAGCACCCATTAAAGTTATACACAATTAGAAAATTAAACTACATTGATAAAAGCGGTGCGACGGACGTGTATGTATGTTTATTTATTAATATTTAAAAAGCAATTAAATACCAGAGTTTAATGTTTTTATGCATTTTTATAATCAAAATTCTCGAACTTGTTAGCTACCTACCTTCATGTAACGACGAGATTGAAATTCACACGATAAACTACTAATAGAAAGATCAAACAGAAAGTCTATCCCGGTTGCCTTTGGTATAAAAACGTAAGGCGTAAATTAAAATTAATGTGCACTTGGTAACTGACAAGCTCTTGTTAGATATGTTATTAAATTTGTTTAAAGTTGCCTCTTTGTTTTAAAGTTCTGTGTAATTTAAAAAATAGATTATATTAAGAACAAAAACTTTATTCATTGTACGTATATTTCCGCTTTGATTTGAAGGTTGTGAGTATTTAATGTGTTTTCAAGGAGTAACCACAAAATCTAATGTCTAATATTGTCAGATATTAAACTATTTTAGGTACAATATGCCAAGCGTCGAAACGCGTTTCTAATTTCAAAGCTGCGCTCCATGAAGTTACTTTTTGATCGCTCTGTACTATCACCATTCAAACTAAATGCTAAACGGTGCAAGAGTCAAATCTTTCCTATCTTTTTAATACTTTTACTTTACTTATGTTTACTGTTTGTTCATGTTAGAAATAAATGAAATTTGGGATTAGTTTCTTAACTAATTCATTTACAAACATGCATGTTAAAAGACTGCCACAGTGTCTAAAAGTAATAGTCTGTTGCTTAGTCATCTAAGCTTTTTTTGTTAAAGCGCCCCTTTAAAGGCAATTTGTCCATATGCGAATTTTTAAAGCAACCGGGATTTTTTAGGCCAAAATCCAGTGTCCGAGTCAGTTCGTTGGTGGTTTCAGCAATGAAAGATTTTCTTTAAGGAATTTTCTTTATTTACTCTGTAGTTTGAAAATTGTCCGATATTAAGAGGTGGCCGAGAATGCGAGATATCCGAAAGTAGAGGTTTTACTGTAGGTATTGTCCCCCACTGAGATGGAATTAACAACTTTCAACCACAAAATGAGGGTCGAAAAGCCAACTTTCTAATATTGACAAAAAATATTTCTTTAAGCGAAAGTTGTTTGAAATGTTCTCCATTCTTGACAGAAACAAAGTTTATTTCAGTTAGTGAAGACCTCAACATTCATCGGAAATTCCGACGGACACATTTTATTTTTAAAACAACCCCCGAAACGACCAAAATTAGCAATTTTATTTAGATTTATTATTATTATTGCCTATGCACTTGCAACAGAGGGTAGTTATTAAGATAACAATACAATAATCGCTCAGGAACTGATCAAATACATATGAGAAATGGATGTAAAAAGTAGAAGCTTGGACAAGGCACACACTTTGTGGACAATAAGTTATTTGAAAAATAGCTCGATATAAAAACTTTTTTTCCATGGTGTTTTGTGTTTGTTTTATATTCTTATCCTTTTTTTAGCTTAAACCTATAGAAGTTGCTTCGAAACTGACAATGGTACTTTCGGTGATTGCTTCAGTAAGGTAAACCAAATCGAAAAATTTTTATTAATTACCGAAAACACGAGCATTACTTTTGAAACACCCTTATAAATCTTCTCGAAGCATAGTAACTCTTTAAATTACTCCAGTTGGAAGTAAAAGAAGCTACATTTGCAATCTGGTTGTTCAGATTTTGAAAACTAATGCGTTCTAAAATTTAGAATTTAAATGTACTGAGTACAATACATGATATTCCTTTTTAGTTTTACGATGTACTTTCATTATTATACTACTTGTTGCGATCTTTTGTTTAAATAAGATCGTATCCAATTTGTTGAAGGATGAGAAAGGTCAAGGTTAGTTAATTTATTCAGTAAAGTTCTATGAACAATGATGAACTCTGTCAAAGGTTTTGGCAGAATCAGTACATCGTACTACATCTAGTACTAGCTGATCCCTATCAACATCCTACTCTTTATTAAAATGAAAGGACCACAATATGAATAGCGTCTGTCTTTATTGCAGTTTAAGCAGCATCATAGATAACCTTTAAGCAGGTTTATTGCCTTAGTTCTAAACCCAAAGACTCTAGTGGTTCCTATTGTAAATGTAATATTAGTCTGTAGTTGACTGAATTACAGTCTAACAGTTGTTTTTTTGTTACAGGTTAAACCAAACACTGAACAGATGGATACTGAGGTACCAGCAACTTTGAAGTTGCCTTTTCTAATTTTGTACAAGTTTGGCTTGTTTTTTGCGAGCCCATTAAAAAAATATACTTTTGTGGTTATGCTTGCTTTATCGTTAATTAACCTAATTGGAATAGGCATAATACAGTTTGTAAATATGGGAAATGATGTGTCTGAATTTGTACGCGCTTTAGAAGCTGTATTTGCGTTTTCACAGGTAACCAGACATTTAAAATTTACTAAATCTTAAAACCATGAAATCATTCTAGATGCTGGGACTTCTAGCAGGCATAACATACCGTAATTGTGTTTTTATAAAGCTTATTGAAAAAACAAAGCTGTTTTGGAATTCTAGCAGATGCAGTGAACATTTCCAAACAGAAATAAACTCACTACATAGTTTAGTAGTAAATTTTCAAAAAGTCTATTTTGTGGGCCTAATAGTAATATTGATTTATGTCGAATTAGTTCCATTACTGGAAAATTCACTACCACTTGGAACTTGGACTTTGCAAAACCATCATCTCTTTCATGACTTTACGATGGTTGAACAACTTCTTGTGGTACCGCTTGGTGCAATTTTTGTTGCCACCGTCGACTGTCTGTACTTGGGGTTTTGTACTGAAATAGTTATTCAATTTAAAATCCTGTCTCACTGTTTAGAGGAGTCAGTACCAAATGTCAACAAGCATGATGAAATGGAAATCTATATACAGCACCACAGAGCAATATTAAGGTGTACATCAAAAGAAGTGTGACTAAATATTTATAGTATAGTTTTGTAGGTTTGTTAAAACATTTCAGCGGGCATTTTCTTTGATGTTAATGGTTATTTATGTTACCTTTGGTTCTTTAATTTGTGTAGAATTATTTACATCAACCGAAAGGTAATTTGTTGTTTACTTAGTGGCCGTGTAGTATTGCATGTCACTCTCACATTAGTGTAAAGTGGCAAAAATTGATTTTATTTGTTTTATCCTTTCTATGCAGAATCAAGTACTATCTTCCGTAAAAAGTCTGCAGCGTTTTCACATTTAAAACATAATACTGTGAACAAAGCTACGTGTTATTGGAAAGTTAATTTCAACATTAATTGTAAATGTATTTACTTTTTAGCCATTCCTTCCGAGCTCAAGTGAGACATACAATTTCATTTGTTGTTTTCAGTTGTCGACTATGTTTCTATTGCATCCCAGCTAACTACATTACAAACAAGGTAAAGTCTTGAACTATTTAATGCATTTCAGACAAAATATTTAAGGATATAATTGCTCATGATTTTTACTATAACACATGTTTTAGGCCTTAACAGTTTCGGACGCTGTCTATTCTTCTAAATGGTATTATCACGAATTTTCTCGTTTGAAAGCTACGGTGCTGCTTATGATTCAAAATTCCCAAAATGGAATTACTATAAAAGCTTGTGATTTAATTACCATTAATGCCGCAACTGCCGTGAAGGTAAGCGCACGTTATATGTAAACAACAATTCTTAAACACTCCAAATAAATTGTTATGTATTGTAGGTATTAAGGGTAGCTTGGTCTGCAAGTTCTATATTGAGAGGACTAAGACAGAACTAAAATGGATTCAAGCAGTTTCTGCACTGATATGGAATTAGATCAAATGAATAGAATGCACTTTTGTTTTGTTTGATTGATATTCAAGACACTATTAATTACTTAATAGCATGTAATGATATGCACTTTAAGCAGTTGAAATACAGTTGTTTGGCATACACAAGATTTATATTTCCTATACTTACCGAGTGCAACGTCCAAATTTCTCGCTAAATCACACCTTTCTTGCAATTACTTATTGGTTTTCTGATCATCCTATATGCTGATCAACCAATTATCTGTTAGATCCACCCTCTTGGGTGGTTTGAAATTACATTTTTTGTTTCAGTACTCAACAAAGTTCACCTACCGCTATCGAAGCAGAAGCACGCGTCTTTCATGTCTACTCTTGTAGAATTTTGGAACATAGAAATAATTTCGCGAACTACCGAGAAATAGTCAAGTGTTGGACCAGTTTCTGATGAGGTGAAGTTTAACCTAACTGAAAATAATAATAATAATAATAATAATAATAATAATAATAATGTTAATTGAAAGTTATAATACATATTATATTAAAAGAAAAAAAAAGAAATTGACGTCCAATAGGAAAAATATCAGCAAGGCTCTTTTTCATTTTCTTCCTGACAAGACAAACAAATAATTAAATATCACAATTTCTAGGAATCTAATAAACAATTTTTAAAATGTCTATTGAACTGAGCTGTCAAAGTACAATCTTTGAATAAATTTATATAACTATTAAACATTTTCGGCGCTGTAAATTCATAATAACATTTTGTTACGAGTAAAACTGGAAATATAGACCAATCGGTTGTGTAAATATAAATATACGTAATAGGTATGCAATCTGAAATGCTAACTTTTCTACACCCAAAGACGGGTCGTGGGTTAATAAGGCTTAGAGCAAGCGACATGAAGTAGTATTGATGCGATAACCTTAGAGTTCTTGAAGTTAATAGGGCGCCAGCTGTAGTTGTATGTTGATGACCTAAGTCAATAGCAGATTGGCAAGATGTTAGTTAGGGTCGAACCACGGGTTCGAACTTTACACAACGAAATAAAATAGAGACTGTACTGCACCCTAATAACATACTTGTTATCATAAAGTAAGCTTAAGGTAAAATACTCGTGGGAGGAAGTCGACGCTACTGGTTCCTGGACAGCTGTTCCCCTTAATTGAATCAGTATGCTCGCAAAACATGAAAGATCAAGGTAAATTAATACATATATTCACATACTGTTAAGCAAATAAATACAAAAGAAAAGGTTGCAGCAATCCGGTTACACAATTGGAACATAACACATTCCTGAATAGACAGTTAGAAACATACAAACAAACACACAAACAAATAAATTTACGACAAACAGGACCGAACGAAACTTATCTATATTTATGGGTAACGATCCAGCACGATGCATTCAGTACTGGAACAAGGAAACCAAAGGACATAAATGAAGACGCAAGTGAATGAAGGATTCATGTCACAAATAGTTTATTTTGAAAAAACAGCCTCTAAAGTTTTTTAAACAGTACTTTTTT
>VTPC01072863.1:0-11780 GCA_011009095.1 Ignelater luminosus | reverse complement strand
AATAGTCTGTGAGATTTTCTTAAAAAGTTGATGGAGAACAAAATTCGCTCTTAGGCACCCGCAAATAGCTTTTGGAATATTAAGTTCTCTTAACAGTACAACCTTGGACCACTGCATGTGATGTTGGCTAGCATTGTTCGATTCGTGTTCTCTAGCATTCTTAAGAAGGTCAAGAGAGGACGAAGGCCGATTTTGGATCAGTGTCTGCCGTCTTCCGTCAAAACCTAGCAACTCTCACTTAGCCAGTTTGACAGAAGAAGCAATTTTTAGATTTCAAATGCTATTCATTCCAATATGTTACTAGATTTTGTCTTACTAACACCAAAGTTACACTTCTTAGGCTTCCAAGAGATACCTCAAGTAGATAAGATTTAATATAATATTTCAAAATGCAATAAAAGTCTAAAATTTAGTAATTCAAGTTACTACACAGGTTTTAAGACGGCAGAAGTGGCTTGTTGGCAGGTGTAACTCGATTATGTTTGCATTTAGCATTCTCAAAAAAGCAAAGAAAAGTGTGAAGTATCTACCTCTTTAAATGTAGACGGAGCGCAAGACCTGACTTTAGACTACCGCAGGTGGCTGGCCTCTGAAATATACAACTCTCTTAGCAGCTTGAGAGAAGGCGAAGCTGAAACTAGAACCACCGTAGATGACACGTTGGAAACCTTAACTCGATTCGTGTTCGTATTCAGTATTCTAAAGAAGGTCAAGGGAAAGCGAACCGCGACCTTGGATCACCACAGCTAACCTGTGGAATATTTAACTCTCCTAAAAGTTGATGGAGATTAACCTCAGCCTTAGGCCTCATCGGAGAACGTTTGAAATCTTTAACTCTGTTAGTATCAGTGTTCTGAAACATCTATGTAACAAGAAATATGCAAATATGAACAATAAATTTCAGAATTATAAACTTTTTAAATTTAATTAATGTTATGTTATCAAAATGTATTTGATAAAAAATAAAAATTATTCTTTGACGTTTATACAGGGTGTCTCTGAATTCGACTGCCAAACTCTAAAGGTATATTTGGCAAAAAAATTACAGAGCCGTATTTTTCCGTATTTCAATTATCCCGAAAGGGAGCACACCGAGAGCTCAGAACAGGCGTATTTGTTTTGTAACTTTCGTGCTATAAACTTTTTTTTAAATTTTGGTTCCATATTTAGGTTTGCTATTTAGTTTTCTACAAAATGATTCGGAAAAAATGTACTGTTTAAAAGAACATACAGCTGTATTTCTAATACAGTGAAACCTCTCTCAATTGACACTTCTACATAAAGGACACCTCTGTATTAAGGACACTCTTTTAAGTCCCAAAATTCTGAAGTCCATTAATTTTTACCTCCTCCGGTTAAAGACATTTTTTGGCACAAACGTTGTCTATTATTAAGAGGTTTTACTGTATTACCAACATCATTGATACATCCAATTATGACATCATTTTAACGCTGTGTTAACAAGTCTTTTACAAGAACAACAGCAAAATATAATTAAAGTGGTAAGAAATATATACAACAATAATAAAAGTGAACGAATGGGCAACCAAAGCTTCATTCGGGTCCGACTGAAGCTTTTAAAATGTGTCGCGTACCGCTGAGTAACAGATACATATATCGCATCAAGTTTTCTTAGCTATATTGTCAAGTTAAGAATGTTCTCAAAAATTTGATTGAAGAATTCTGGATTCTGGATTCTCCAGTAAGACTAAAAACACTGTCAAATATCCAAATATTCCTTCAGTTATAAGGCTTGTCCTTCACAGTCATGGAGCTTAAATGACGAGGCAGAATCAGATGACAATATAGATGTTTCAGAAGAAGAGCCAAAAGCAAGGACCCAGATTTTTTACGGAACCTCACAGAATAAACCAAGTAGAACTTAATGACCTAGTGAGAGATCTAGATTTATCTAAGAAACAGGCAGAGCTACTTAACTTACTTAACCTGCTTCAACAGAGAACTAAAATTTGTTCGTTTCGTCATAGACAGGATCAATTTGAAGATGACTTTTCTATTGAAGACGATTTAGTGTATTGAAATGATGCAGAATCATTGTTTACTTCCTTAGGGGAACAGCATAATCCAGAAGAATGGAGATTGTTTATTGATTCTTCCAAAACTAGTCTAAAAGCTGTTCTTCTTCATAACGGAAATGTTAAACCCTCAATTCCTATTGCTTACGCAGCACACATGAAAGAAACCTATGAAAATATAAAAATTGTTCTCGAAAAGATTCAGTACAAAAAATATACATGGCATATTTGTGGTGATCTCAAAGTAGTTGCCCTTATTTTAGGCCTCAACCTTGGGTACACGAGATTGTGTTGCTTTTTATGCGAGTGGGACAGTAGGGATAGGGAGGATCACTATATCAAGAAGACTTGGTCCCAAAGAAAGGAACTCACTTCAGAAAAGAAAAATGTGATTTGTGAACCACCTGTAAGTCGGAGTAAAAAGATTCTTCTACAACCACTTTATATCAAACTTGGTTTGATGAAAAATTTTGTCAAGGCAATGTACCGGGACGGTGAAGGCTTTCAATACCTAAAGAGCACGTTTTCTAGGATTAGTAATGCAAAAATCATAGAAGGATTCTTTGTCGAATCACAAATAAGGTAGTTAATGAAGGATGATGACTTTGATGCAAGCCTAGATCAGGAAGAAGCACTTGCATGGGCAAGCTTTAAAGATGTATCACAGAACTTCCTAGAAAACAAAAAACTGACAACTATAAAAAACTTGTCAGTGATTTATTGGAGAACTACAAAGCTCTTGGATGCAATATGTCATTAAAAATTCAGTTTTTACATTCCCATTTAGATTTTTTTCTCGTAAATCTGGCGAAGTTAGGGATGAACATGGACAACGTTTCCATCAAGGTATAGCGGTTATGGGGTCGCGGTATCAGAGCAAATGGAATCCAAAAATGATTGCTGACTATTGCTATTGCTGGACGCTTAGGAGGGACCTTCCAAAAGGCCAAATACAGAAGAGAAGTGTATAAAACAACATTTTAATTAAAAAATTCATAGTTAAAAAAATTGTTTTGTTAAGAAATTAAAATTTTCTAAAAATTTAATCGCATGTTACTCGAAAACCAATCCCGATGGAAACATTTGGAAAATAGATTCGGATTTTGCGGGAAAAATACTGTAAGGAACAGCCTATTTCATCCATTTAGCATTTAAAAAGTTGAATTTTGTTCCTCAGTGCAAACTCCAATTTTGCAAAAGTGATTGAACAAGTCTTATATGCTCAAATAATCAGCCATTTTAAGCCTTTTATCAGGGTCCCCAGACCCATCGAATATTTTAAGGAAAGTATAGTAACAATGCATCATAATGAGAAACGATAGTTAAATCAAAAATCAATTCAATATAAAAAGTTTCTACCCTTTCATAGCTAATAATTATATAAAAGTACAAATCAAAATTAACTTTTTATAGAGATTCTGTTGTATATTATAGTCAGATTTCGTGTTAAAAAGGGCATTATTCTTCTTTATTGTAACGACGCTGTAATGAAGCCGTCTCTGGATTCCGATCCGCGAAGTAGGTTCAGTTGCCACTCCATCCATGCTCTGTAGCAAATGCCTTAATGGTAATTCATTAATTTGCAGTAGACATATAAGCCACTGAAGTGATCTTCTAAGGCACAATTCAAACAGTCGTATAACTCTTCTTTTTCTTCCTGTATTTACCACTATTCCATCACATCCTATGGCAATCAGATCTTTT
The DNA here is from genome assembly GCA_011009095.1 of Ignelater luminosus. Taxonomy (NCBI): domain Eukaryota; kingdom Metazoa; phylum Arthropoda; class Insecta; order Coleoptera; family Elateridae; genus Ignelater; species Ignelater luminosus. The sequence continues at coordinate 8,040 of VTPC01072863.1, read as the reverse complement.
GTGGAAATATCTTTATTTCTTAATTACCTCTTTGGATATTTTAAAATGAGCCAGGTAATGGCTGTGCAATAAAAGTAGAATCTGGCTCACTTACTAGAGAAATATGTTCTTCCATTACAACTTTCTTATAGTGCTTGCTACCTTTCTTCTCATTTACAATTGTTTTATCCTTTCTTCCATCAAAAAATAGTCCAAACAGTTTTTTCTCACGTTCTCTTGAAGCAGATTGCCTTTGCTTTCCTCTCTCTTTCTTCTCGACTTGCTTCTATCAGTAACGCTGAATCTGATTTTGACCAACATCTTGAAGAACAGCAGTTGCTACAGCTGCAGCTGTTCTATCACACAAACCACAGCGAGCACTTATTTTTGCCACATTAGGAAGACCAAGGCGCATCTGTTTTGGAGTGATACAAACCCGAGGTTGCTTCGAGGTTGAAGCACCAGCACTTTCTACAGTATCAATTCGTACAAGGTCTTCTAGTGATTTGGAAGCAGTAACAGATGATTCTGAACTAGCAGCAGCTTACCTTTCCTCTTCCAACTGCTTCTTTCCAAATCTTTTTTGCAAAACTGTTGTTTCTTTTTTCTTTTTCCGATGCACATTTTTCTAAAACAGCGTTGATCTTTAAGAAATTCCGCTCTTTGGCAGACATCTTTCTTGATTTCTCGTATTTACAGTTGTCACTTGGGTACTTGCAGGCAACTATATTAAAAAGTTTGTTTCTGCATTCAATTGCTTCAAAAGTTTAAGGTACCTATCATTATGAGCTCTTATCAGCTGCAAAATCCTGATATGAGACACTGTTGGATTTGACGCATTTCTCCCAAACATTCTTAACTTTCACTGCAACTATTTCACGTATATCAGACACATTTAGGTCTTTACTTGCCTTGGTTGGCTTTAAAACAGTTCTTGTAAACAAATAAAATTTCGCGACATCATCGTATGTCGGTAAAACAAGTGCAGATGACGCTTGTAGTGCTCCAAATATAGAACACTTTACCTTTTGTCTAGTTCTAGGTGGATCAGGATCAATGTGTAACATTCTAGAAGATTTGAAGAAGATTAATATTACTTCGAGATTATAAAATATCATACTACATTATAATTTACTACATACTTGGTATTGGTAATTCTGACTTTCAAAAACACGAGTTCTTTCTCCAGAGTATAAAACGCAACAATATTACACGAAATTTCGCTCTGAACTAAAAACAGAATTCATCACACAGGTTATATAGGAGTTGGTACTTTGTGATTCATTCTAGAACGGTGTGTAGTCCACAGAACACATCACATCCTGCTTTACTATAAGAAACATCACGAGATTTCTGCACAATGCGCTGTTGCAGCCAGTATGACTAATTGACAAATCTGTATACCAGTATGCAATAATGTAAATAGCAAATCTGCTAAATAAATTCTATTCTATTCTGTATTAGCAAATATTCATTAGTGCTGGGGGCCCTCTTAACATTATCCAAAGCTAAACATTTTTTTGCAATTAACTAGTACACAAGTACGCAGGTTTTTGTCGCTATTAGAAATGAAAAATCCAGAATTAATCTTTTCACTCCACCCTAATGTACAGTATAATGGTTTTTGTTTCTTTTGAATTCGTTGTCACATTTGGAGTTCCGCAAGGCTCAAGGCTTGGTCCTCTACTGTTTGTTTTTTTTTTTCTTAGACCACCTCTTACAAAGTCTCAAAAGTCAAATCTTCAACTGTACACAGCCACTAAAGACTGCAAAAATTTAGAAGCATCTTGAGACTCTTGCATCTTGGTGTTCAAACTTAGCTATGCAGCGTTCTGACTTTTACAAGTAAAGTACATGATACTATCTCAAATTACTGCACAAGGAGAACGAGGCTTCAGTTTGTTTTACTAATAAAAGATCTTGAAGTTTGGTTTGAATCAGAACTATCTTTTCAAGAGCAGATCGAAGAAGTTTGCTCTTTTGCGTCCCAAATGCTTGGCTTTGTTATCAGAGCGGCAAATATTTTTAGAGATCCTACTATCTTATCCATCTTATAGTATGCCTGTACAAGAAGTCGCTTGGAATACGCATGCGTTATCTGGTATCCTTTTTATCTATCGGAACAGTTACATATCGCACTATCAATTAAATACTTTTCTCACACTTCAATTGTCTCTCTATATATTTAGTGTTATTTTATATTGTTGTTTGTGTTATAATTAATTACATGTAGTACTTTTGTTGCTTATATTGTCAGTTTTTACCTTATCCTATAACAATAATTATTATTATTACTAACTGAGACTTTTTTACAACCAATTATGCCATTGTAGTTAGCAAAATAAGAAAAAGTCTAGTAAACGTCAAAATATCTATTGTTTAGATATTTTAAAATATGAACTGCTTTTTCTTCTCAGAAGCTGCAGTAAAACATTTTACTTCTATTGTGAAAATTTGAGAACTACATTTTCAAAAGTTATGAAGATGAACCTAAAAAAACTTGTTGATAAAGTTGGTGTCCATAAAGTAGATCTCCTGATTCTAAGGTCAATGAAGTCAAAGGTGAGCAAACTAAAGTTGCAGAAATTAAAGACTTATAAAATGAAAGAGATTTTTAGGCAAGGTACACGTAAGAAATTCTAATGATGTTAAAAACTGGCCTAATAGGAATTTCTATTTTGTGAGTTTTGGAAAGACCATATAGTCATGGTGATCGTAATTTGCAAACAATGTTGCTCTATATTTAGGCAGATTATTCTACTGAGACTTTCTTTGAGCTACAGAGAAGTTTTTAAACGAAGATTAACAAACAGGTCGTGGATGTTTTTACGAACTACAGTACACTATGTGATTATGTCTTTAAAGAATTCGCCTTGATTGTTCAGTATTGGTTGCACCAAACAAAATTTTTTGGTCACTAATACTCATTATATGAAGATATCACCTTTTTTTAGTGAAATTGTCGAATTTCATAGGATCGAAGAAAGAAATCTTAAAAGGGCAACCAATCTACAGCGTATAGTGAGAGTCCTAATGTATCATAATGATTAATTCCCAGAGAAAACTTTTATTTCTCGCCGCTTTTAAAGAGGATAAACTAGAGTTTTCACCATTTCTTGAAAACTTTTTTTATCGCATAACTATCTCTATGAGTTGCGTCCTGTCAGCTGTCGTTTAATATGCTAGTTTTAAAAAATAAGTTCCACATCCCCCATGTAAAACGTCACACTAATTATAAATAAAGGGATTTGTATTTTACTGGAAAGCAAGTCGGGACTGTTTTTTATGTGCGGAATTAAATTCATTGATTTTGCCTGCTCGATTATTTGTTCAGGTCTCAATGACAAATAGCACTTTTAATTATTTAATCAATAATTGCCGTTATTTATTTTTATTATGAATGCCAGAATATTCAATTTTAAGTATCTTCGGTAATGAGCTTTAAACTCCAAACGTGTTCATTGTAACAAAATTAATCGTCCCCAAAATTGGCGGTCGTGTGATATAATTCACACAGCAATTAATTCTTTGTCATAATAACGTTTTTGTTGGCGTAATGAATATTATTTTTAGTGATACTGCATATTAAAAGTACCATAAAAGGCTGGGAAAATCGGAAAAGTAATTAACTTTTAAAAAGATTTTAAACGTTTCAACAAGCTTTTAAATAAACTCATAAATTTCGTGGCTAAAGCTTGTCAACGGAATGTTTGGTTTTCTTTTTTTTATGTAAAGTGCTTAACTCGCATTCGCTGCTGATTACATTATTGCTATTTCACACGTATTTAAATCTGTGATATTTCAATCCCGCTGTACAATATGCACGGATGAATAAGAATGATTGTGCTATGTATGTGATAGGTTGACATCCGTTATTAATACGGTATTCAGTATGTAAGGCAGACTAGGCTTATTGATCCATTGGACCCAGTTAATTTTGTTGTAGTAACAATTGTCTTCGGTAGTAGTTAAAGCTATGAGTTTAGCCATTTATCACATTAAGCTCCTAATCAGTATTAGCTACAGAAATTCAATTTATGCCTACTAAAGCGTGTACTGCATAGTTTAAGTAAGTCAATATTGAATAATGTTGGAGGAAAAAAACTGTAAAGGGCTAATTTAATTAAATTTACTTTTTGAAGAAAATCATTTGTATGGAGGTACTCAGTACTAAAATGCACTGCAAATATTGTAATCAGTAATTTAGGTAGGTACTTATTTTAAGTATTTTACTTCTAGTAATTTTAAAATTGGTGTACTGGTACTGGAATTTTCAGTATTATGTCTACAAAGCATTGATACTAGACTTGTTTTCTTAAAGTACTACTAGTTACCTAAAAAGGTATTGTAAACGAAGTTGGAGTGCTCAGTACAAAAATCTACTGCGTAAGTAACTTTAAGTATTAGTTTACTTTCAGAATTTCTAAATTGTTGTAATGGTACTGGAATTTCCAATATAAAGTGCTGGTACCTGTTTTCTAAAATTTCGTAGTAACTGCTACTGGTTATTTAGAAAAATACTGTGAAAGTGTAACATAAGCGGTTTTTTCTGAGCTCAAGGTTCATAATCTGAGTTATCTACATTTCTTCACATTGCCAAAGGTGGCCGAAATTCAATTTTCCGTAATGTCTTAACGGAAAAACAGTCGAACGCCATTCATGAGAAGAAAGTCCCATTTCGAGAAGACGTTTTGTTCTAACCGGATGCAAGAATAACGCACTCTCCCTAGATGTTGGGGAAGAAACGAGAAAACACAAGAGGATGAAACTTCACCTACACTAATCTTGTTTAAAGGCTTTTACCCGACCCAATTAAATTTAGTTGCGATCGGTTAATGTTTGGTATTTCTCGCCATTTTCCCAAAATGACTAGAACAGGCGATCGTCTTTTGTTTTCCACGGAAAACTTTTACATGAAAGATATGTATGACGGTCTTCTATTTACAAATCCGCAAACGGGCACGCTTATTTAATTTCCTTATCGCGAAAAAAATTTTTCCAATTGAATTTCCTAATCTTCTATGACTTCTAGAGAGTAAGTCTAGAAAGATAGAAAAAATGTTTCACTGGTTATGTAATGTAATGTCTAAGTAGAATAAAATCTCTTTAGAATCTTTGCAAAAGACAGTGGCGACTTCCTACTGACGGACGTCTACAAATAATAATTTGATCAAGTGTAAACGATTTGATAGGCTGATAGTCTCTAAACGCAACGCTTCTATCGCTGGTCCCTAAATGTTGCGCACTTAATCACAGCCGTTTTCAATGTCATCAATGATATGTTCAGCAGAGATATTCCTTTTGATCTGAGCTACAATCTCGCCGCAAACATCACAACACAATATCTTATTGTTCACGAATTATAGACAAAAATCCTCGAAACAGTGTGAAGAAATAATGTAATTCACCTTACAAACTTTGAGCTCAGAAAAAATGTTTATTTGGCCTAACCTACCAGAATTCTTTGGGAGGTAGACTATTTTAGTTTGAGGTGTTAATTGTGTTGCGATATTTTGACTGACTGCTTACGTCCTCGGGCGTTCGCCCTGAGAAGAGTGGTTTGGTTTATTATTTTGCATTTTCAATTTACTTTTTTCGTAAATCTTCGACCTCACCTGGGTTCTAACCAGGGACAACAGTCGCTAATTTGATTACTACGCTGAGTGCTTAAAACACTGAGCTACTGGACCGCAGTAGGTTACTGTGCATGTTGTGCAGTAGGGATTTTCACCGTTTCTTGGTGGCTTCACCGTAGTTCTCCGCGCAGCCTCTTTCAGTTTTCTACGAGCTCTCTTCTCCTCTTTGGCGACTATCTGTGCATTATCCCATTGGATGCAGTGGTCTTCACCCCATACATGTTCCGCGATTGTCGACTTATCGGTTTCTCCTATGTATGCCCTACCACGCTCGCATGAAACGTTGTAGACGCAGTTCTTCGTCTGCTGATCTTCATTGCTGGGTTTGGTTTTGGTGATCATTTTCCTAAGCGTCCACAAGGATGTGAACGTCGTGCGTATGCTGTACCTGTTTCCGATTTTTCGGAGTTGATCGGAGACGCTCGGTACATACGGAATGACAGCTGTGCGTTATTTTTTAGCTGTATCATCTCTGCCTGTTCTTTCCTCCCATATAAATTATATTTCTAAGCTAGCCTGGCTTATCGCTATATATGTGGCCTCTTTAAGCTTTCTATGAGTTCTGTTCTCCTCTTTAGTCACTATTTCTGCATTATCTTATTTGACGCGGTGGTCTTCACCCCATACGTGTTTTTCGATTTTCAATTTATCAGATTCTCCGTTCTTCATGTTATTTTTGTGTTCGTGAAATCTCACCCGTAAGTTTGCCCGTTTCTCCTACGTATATCCTACCATACTCACATCGAACGTTGTCGACACAGTTCTTCATGTGCTGGCCTTCGTTGCTGGGTTTGGTTTTGGTCATCATTTTCCTAAGCGTCCCCGAGGGTTTTTCTGAGTTGATCTGAGACGCTTGGTACATAGGGATGACAGCTGTGCATTCTCTTTCAGCTGCATCATCTCTGCCTGTTCTGTCTTCTGTGTTCTGATTGTTTTCGGGCCTTACATTAGCTGCAGATATTAAGTTAGTTGCTATAGCATCAGGATATCTATCCTCTCTAAGGCTTTGGGTTATCCTTTCCCTCTCTTTCTTCAAGTCTTCTTCTTTAGAGCAAATTGGCTCTAGCATATAGGCATCTTGCAACGCCCATTTTCACACTACTGTAATGGTTGAAGTGCAGGTATCTACCTGTGTGGATAGGTTTCCTGTATACGTTCATTGTGAACTTGTCCCTGTCCCTTTGAACCAAGACGTCTAGGAACGGTAGTTGTTGTTTAGACTCCACTTCCATTGTGAATTTGATCGAAAGACCGTGATTATTGAGAGAGTGTAGGAAATTGTCAAGTTCTTCAGTCCATGTGGGCATGTCACAAAGTGTCATGGATATACTTTAGCCACAATGTCGGCTTTGCTTGAGACTGAGATATCACCTCCTGCTCAAACTCCTACATGAAGATGCTGCTCATAATTAGGGAGAGTGGTGAGCCCATTACCATACCAAACTCCTGCTAGTAGAATTTGCTGCCTAATTGGAAATATGTCGTCTTGATATATATTGTAAGCAGCTCCATTATTGCGTCTACACTTAAGTTTGTTTGTACTTCCAGGGTGCGGTCATTTTCCAACCTTCTTCTATCGATATTCAGAGCCTCATCTGTTGAGACGTTTGTGAATAGGCTGACTATATCGAAGCTAACCAGGAGGTCATTAGTATCTAATCTTATGTTTCTAATTGTTTCGACCAAGTGTTCAATATTTCTGACTGCTAACGGGGTTGTTCCTGCCAGTGGAGTTATTATGTCCAACAGGAATCTGGCCAGTTCATGAAAAGAAAAGTTTCTCGAGCTCACAATCGGCCTCAGAGGTATGTTCTCCTTGTGTATCTTCGGCAGGCCGCACAGGTGGACGGCTTACTATAATGCGGAGTTAGTTTGCTTCTCTCGTCAAGAGCTCCTCTTTATGTTTAAACAGCTTTTGGTATATTCGTCGTTCTGTTGATTGTGTAAGATGTTTGAGGAGTAATAAATTTTTCGACAACTATTTTGATCACTAGAACTCGTCAGTGTACCACTTTATCAGAACATTTAAAATGTGCATCGCACATCATTAACTTAATTGTTTCTATAGTTTACGAGAATTCATTAAGAACTACTCATCAACTTAGAAGTAAAAATTGTCAAACGTTTAATAAATGCCCAAATCTGTGGACCTCAATCTGAGGAAATAGTTCAACAAGTTTTGGGCCACACTTTGAGTTATTCTTGCGCTATTATAGATGGCATTCCATACAAAAATCTTATCTTCTAAAGAAAAATTATTAAAACTTTGTGGGAAATTACTCATATCCAGGTTTAGTGAAAATGATATATCATTTTTATAAAAGTATGTTAAGATCATGAAACCACTTTTGAAAACACCACAGTAAATACATCTGTCTTTTTGCCATACGGAAAAAATCTTCAACAAAACGACTCTCGATATTGT
>VTPC01072852.1:0-17239 GCA_011009095.1 Ignelater luminosus | reverse complement strand
CTTTACGTAGATAGAAAAGCACTCCTAGAATACAAAACTCGAATATTATGCCGACCGGACCATCAGGACTGTTTTGGTGGGGGTTGCAAAATTTGCAAATTGCGCAGTCTTCCGGAATCTTTTTCGTTTGCAACCAAAAATTTGTTTCTTCTAATCGGTAACACTCATAAATCTATGTGTCACGGCGAAAACCAGATGTCCATAACTACGAGCGTGGTTTGATAAGTCTTTAGATTAACATAGAACGAAGTGTTTTTTATTTGGTCCAAATCGATTTAATTTTTTTACATAGTCCCTCTTTAAGTCTATATACTTCATCCATCAATGCTCCAACTTTCTGATTCCCTTCAAAAAATATGATGTCTAAATGTCCGCAAAATACGCGTTCACGGCAGCTATCACTTCATCATAGCTTGTGAATTTCTTTCCTCCAAGCCATGGTTTCATGTTTGGAAAGAGAAAATAGTAGATCGGGGCCAGATCTGGAGAATGCGGGACGTGGGGAACCTACCCGAAGTCAAGTTCATGAATTTTGGTTATCGCGATCATTGACGTGTCAGCATTGTCATAATGAAAGAGAACTGTTTTCCTCTGCATTTGAGGTCGTTTACACTGGCTTCTTGTCTTCAACCTGTCCAAAAGTGAAGCATAATACAATCCTGTTATTGTTTTTTGTTTTTGCAAATAGTCTATAAACAATATGCCATGTGAATTCCAAAAAACAGTCACCATTACTTTCCCTGGCGATGGCACCGTCTTCGCCTCCTTCGGAGCAGGTTTGCTTGTTGAAGTCCACGTTTGGTCTCTGGTGTGTAATAATGGACCCATGTTTTATTAAGAGTTACAAATCTTTGCAAAAAGTGTATTGAATTGCGCTTAAATCGATCCAATAGCTCCTTTGCGCAAGCATTTTTAGTCCAATGTCAACAAGCGCGGCACCCATCGCACGGACAGCTTCCTCATGTGCAGATCTTTATGTGATATTTTAAAAAAGCGTTCTGCTGATATGCCTGCGGTCTGTGCTATCTATTTTCATTCGACGATTATCTAACACGATTTTATGGACTTTTTCGATGATATCCTCAACGGTTGTTCTTTTTTGCCTTCCCGGACGCTTTTCATCAAACACACTCGTACGGCCACGTTTGAACTCTGCCACCCAGTTTTTACAGCGACGAACGAAGGGGCAGACTCCATGTAAACAGCGTCTAACTCAGCTGTTATTTCCGTTGGAGTCTGACCCTTCAAACGCAAGAATTCTATAACTGGGCGATATTCGACTGGTTTCATTCTTTACAACTGACATTAACTGATGCAAACGACTATTAAACAAAACCTACGCGTCCAAAATGGGTGACATTTTTAGCAGTGCCATCTGAAGGATCATCGTAACTATAAAAGCATTTTGACCTGTGGCGCCATCTTCAGGATCAGCCTAAACACTTATCAAACCACCCTCGTATTATTGTTTCCGAGCTAGGAACAAGTTTGATTTTCACGTGTTGCGTCCTCTAGCGGCCAGTTTGCAGCAAATAAAGCATCGGCTTTAACAACATCAGAAATATATGATAAAGCTCAACGTTATTTCCCAACGAAGCGACGTTTTGATATCTTCGAAAACTTGCCACCACCACTAACCCTCCCAGACGCCTATGGCCTTAACTTTGAAACTGCACAGGACAAAAACTCTTTGGAGAAGCTACAACACAATGCACTTGGTCTCAGATGGCTAGGTTTGCCCATGAGGTCCCAGTCGATTTTGTTTATTTTCGCTGCTAGATGTCACCGCGTTTGCTACTTGCGCACAGTAAAGAGAAGAAATTTGTAAAAATGCCATTTTTCTGAAAAATCACTTTTAGTACTCAAAGACAAAAGTAAGGGAGCTGGTGCTCAAAGATGTGCGATCGGGTAATCAATAGAGGTGAGGGCTATAACAAGAGTTATCGTAGGTACAGCACGTGTGTAAAGAGGCGATATGGGCCAATTGGCAATTTTAAAAGGTATTAAAAATTAAACAACGATGTTTTTCTTACTGTATTTTACGGAGCTGTTGAGTATCTAGAAAGTTACTCTTTAACCCAGTAGATTTAGCTAAAGTCTTAGTTAAACCTTTAACAAATAAGGTAAAGCTAAAACTTTGATCACAGGTACTTTTTATATTGAATAACATTGAAAGTCTCGGAGCCCCAGATATGAGCGTCATCATTTTTGCACTGCAAGAAGTGTTGAAGATGACATTTTCAGTTATTTCGGTATAACTTCGTAACTATTTAGTCTATTTTAATTCGAACGGTGGAGAATTGTAGTGAATTACATAAACCAAATCTTTAATAAAGTCTGGATGCGCCTGCAATTTGAGGAGAAATCGACGAGAAAACGTAAAGAAAATTCTTGAGAAATTCACCATATCTTAACAGTTTCAGGTTTTAACCTTTTTGGAAATTAAGGTAAGAAACAGAAATTTGCTAATGGAGACTTTGCTTCATGTCCAATAATATATTAAAAACCCCGTTGTCTAGGCCGGCAGCATCCCTACTAGAACCGCTGAAGACATCGATTTAGGAAAGCTCCGAAGAAACTTGTAACTACACAGTCGATTTTAATCTGGCTTGTGTCAAATTGTAAAAAATTCGAAAGACTAGTAGAAATATACGGAGATAGAGATGTGGTGGGAAAAGAAAAACTACTGCCAATGATGATCGATTTCTTGTTCTTAATACTCTACGGAATCGTCATTTGACTTCAGTAGAAACAAAAAATCAACTTCGTGAAGTTTGTGGTACCGAAATAAGTGCGTGGACAGTTCGGCGAAGGTTACGGGAGGTTGGTTTAAAAGATTGCAGGCCAGTAACAGGACCTATGCTATTCCGACGTCACCGAGTAGCAAGACTACAATTTGCTCGTGAACATTTGATTTGGAATTTAGCACAGTGGAGTACTGTACTGTTTGCTGATGGGTTGCGGTTCTGTCTACATTCACCAGCTGGAAGAGAACAAGTATGGAGACCAAAAGGGGCACGATTTTCAGAGTGCACTTTCAGCACGCAGTTTAGCCATGGAGGAGACTCAGTGATGGTATAGGCAGGAATATCAATGGAAGCCTGCACCGAATTGGTCTTTATTGATGGAGAGTCGCTGACCGCACAGCGATTTATTGAGGAGATTTTGGCAAAGCACGTAGTTCCATTTGCTCCATTCATAGGGGATGATTTTCTTCTCATGCAGGATAACGCCAGACCGCATGCAGCGAGGTGCGTCACTGCATACCTTATGGAGGTCTGTCTAGAAAAACTAAACTAGCCAGCGTGTTCCCCGGATGGAAACCGTATAGAACATGTTTGGGACATGCTGGGGAGGCGTGTTAGAAGCCGTGCAGTTGCATCAACCACAAAAAATGAGCTTTGTGTGGCACGAATATTCCGCAAAATAAAATTCGCGACATTAGGGGTATGCACCACCGGATGCAGGGCTAGAGGAGACAATACAAAGTATTGACGTATTTTGAAGTGAAAATTCCGTCCCCGATAGCTATTAGAATTATTTTCCGGAAATAAATTTTCTTATTTCTGCAGGTCCATTTATCTGTAAATTTAATTATTGTTTATTAAAAAACTAATAAGTTCTACGTGTTGTCTTTTTCTATACCTCGATAGTGCCTTTTGTTGTGAATATCAAAAATTCGATTCAAATTACAACAATGATGAAAACATCACAAAATTAATAACAAAAACTGGTGGCTCGTTTACTTTACACCTGAGTGTATTTACAATACTTTCCAATTTCTAAAAATCTAACTTTTACAGAAAAAACAAACTGCCAATAGACTAGCTTCAGAATAAGAAATATTTGAAGTTCAGATGGTTTTTGTACGACTATACAGAAATTAAACTCAAGAGTTCAAAGCTAGAATTAGGTATCTCAATTTAGTCTTGTGGTCGGTTTCCAAAACACTTAAATATTATTAATAAAAAAAGAAAATTAAAACTTATTTTGGAAAGTCTGTCAGATTTATTATGTGCATTAGAAAGAAGTTTTATTTGTGGTATCAAGGATACTTGGATTCAAACACTAAAATATGAAAACATTCTTGTCGACAGTGTCTATGAACATCAGACAAATAATAATCAATAATTAGATTCTTAAATAAAACATTCAATTTTATAGTATAGCGTGATAGTGAATTTTCAAATCAGCACGTAAAAAATCAAACTTGACACTAATTTCATTACGGAAAAGCGAGGATCTTTAAACATGTTTTACAATTCCGATTTGCAAATAATATTCGACATTGTTTCAGTACTTTTCTAAACAGCTGCAGTTGGAAAAAGTGCAAGATCTACTTAATGCCCGATTTGCTTAAATTTTAAAAATTGTGTACGTCCAAGAATTTCAGTACTGACTGTAAATATGTATAAATGGTAAACAGATTCTGACCAGAACCAGCATGACATTTCACTTCTGTTGCACATTGTATTTCTGCACAGACGTTACAACTTGAATGAAGTCTCATTGTCAGCAGAAAAACGTTGATAAGGCAGTAATAATGTTATTAATGCATTGTGGGCAAATTAGGAACGTAAAATGCAAATTGTAGGCCTTATCTACTTACATCTTAAAAATAACTTTATTTGAGAAGTGAGTTTATTGCAATTCTTTACTGTCAGAAGCCTTGCTAGTTGTAGACTGAATTATTTCTTATTTATTTTTAACACAAATAAAGTTCATGAACATACCAATGATTTTCTACAGTTTCATGCAATAGGAAGAACTTACCTGAAAAAAAAAGAAAAAGAAAAATTAGAATTAAATATTATTATTGTTGTAATTTATTATTAAATAATAAAGTTTGATTTAGATTCAGAGTTACATTACTTGGAAAAATTAATGTCTTTGTACTGTATTTAGGTTAGCAAATGTGGATAAGTGTTATTTCAAAAACGAAACTAGTAGATTGTTAGAAGAATCTTCTCCTAACCGTCTTACTATTGCAACTTGTAATGTTATTTTAAAATTCGCACTAAATCCGCCCCTGCTTTTCAATTTCGTTCGGATATTTGTTTTCTTGACGCGCCATATTTAAATTGTTTCATTAAACGAATGTTTGTTATAATGTTATTTTAAAGAATTGATAACTTTGTGGTCTCGACTTCTGGGCTCCGGTAGACGTGCCTTTTGCTATTTTCCAATATCAAATTCCCAGAATCATTAGTTGCAATATTGCAGTCACACAGTCTCGGGGAAGTCAAATTTAAACTAGCGAATCTACAAGTAAAATTTTCCATTGTCGCATAAAGAATATTAATGTCTTAATCTGTTAGGGTGTATATCCGACTTTTTAACCCCACTTCCGTAAGTACGAACTGCGTAACAAAAACGCACAGGTTAGGCATTACGTTGATAGCTGTTGACTTGAACCAACGTGTGGTAATTTTCGACGTTTACCTCTACATCCCCTAGTTGGATTCAAACCAAATTAAGTGAAGCGATCCTCTTAGAAAGAAAAAGAGATCGGACTGGAGAAATCGTAATTTCTTCGTGTCAGAGACGCGCAATAGTCGCGGAAGAAAGTGGTTTGTTTGCCAACAGCAAGGCTTATAAATTTCGTGGGGAATGTATAACCCAAATATAATTACGCTGGTGTCCTCCAGGAAGCAGAAATTGTAAAGGGTAGGAACGCAACCATTTTGGCCCCGTTGGTGTAGCACCTGTGTGTATACTACATTTTGGAAGCTCTGCAAAATTTTAATAGTGCTCGAGACTCAGTGATTTCGTTTATAAAATTGTGTGTAAACGCCTGGATTTCGTTCTTATCTTTTTTGCGATTAACGTAAAATAAGTGGTTGTTCTTCGAAATTAAAGTTTTCTCAATTATTGGATCTAGCTGCCTTTCGTCGGAAAACAGAGGTCTGCACATACCTTCTGGAAGAAAGAATTCCCATATGAGTAAGAAAGAAAACCTGCTATGTTTTATTATATGAATTTTAATGTTTAAAGACTAGGAGAACGTCGAACTTTGTGAAATATTTTATACGAAAACTTTGCTTAGACAGGATCAGTTTCGTATTGTTTTATTGAATCATAATTTTTACAAGTAACTTTTTTTTACTAATTTGTAACAGAAACGTTCCCAGGTAATTTTAGCTGGTGTTTGATAAATTGTTGCAACAAAATTACTAACTTGGCAATCACTTCTTTGTTCTTAAATGTAAAGTTCAGTTGTCAATATTTAACAATTTATGGTCAGGTTTACCTTAGTCGGGTTAATTAATATTTGAATTTTGATCTTTGTTGTTCTATTTTAAAATTTTAACGTAACAGAATCATTTCGGTTTGTTTATTGTAATAATTTGTTTTTCTTATAGTTTGTTTCTGTTTTTTTATTATTTTATCGACTCTGTTCTCCAAACAGAAATTAATTTATGCCTCTTATCGATATTCTTTTGTAGTGTTATTTTGTTATTGTTTTTGTATTTTTGTTTGTGTGTGTTTGACTCATTTTTTTTATTATCATTATTGTTTTAATAAATGTAAGTAAGGTCGACTTCTTGTATTTTTGTTTTTGTAAGTGGATCTCTGGTCCAGGCGAAGTAGCTTAATTTTATTATTTTGTTCTTTTGGCTATCAAAAAGCACGTAGTGTATATTCAAAATTTCAATTATAGACTAGATATCTTTGCTCAAGAGAGAAGTAAATATTGAATTGGCATTTCTCTCTTGTATCGTTTTAAAAGAAGGAAGTCTTCAGAGGACTTCCTTAGCAAAATTAAGTAAGACAAATCAAGTGCTTACACAGTATTTATTTTGTGTATTGGCGAAACGTCAGAGCGAGTTTTAATAAAGCTTCCACGGGGTAAGTTACACACAGGGTGAGGTTTCGTAAGAGGCCTATATACAGGGTGTCGGATTCACGAGTAGTCGCGTGACCGACCATCAGAACCCTTCGATCTACGACTGCTGGCGCCCTCTTTACAACTATCTATTAGTTTAATAAGACTTTTGGAAAACGGTGAGCTTCTCTTTGTGAGAAATTAGCCAAGTTTATTTGAGAATCCACCCCATCTGCGGCATGAGCTACGGGATTTAACATATACCATTGGTCTGGACGGGACTTGTGCATACCTTTGAGCACTGGTCCGTTACAAACTGTTTTATAGTGTGCTGTCTCCTGTTGCATTTGTTTTGCATACAACAGCCGTACGTATCTTCTTCCATGTTACTAAGTTTTGCTGTTTAAACTCGTACTTATGCAACCATCTTTAAGCTTTCATTCCTGTGTGTAAAGATGGCGTGCGGTTTAGATAGCTCTGTAGTTGTTCCTGTTTGCAAACGGTATAATAAACGCTTATCAATTTTTTTTAAGCGTAAATTGTGTAAAGATCATTTCCATATTAGTTGTGCTAAACTAAACAAAATTACAATAAAAAATGCAAACTGAAACATAACGCCGCTAGTTAGCATAAACAAACGACTTCGTTATCGAGAAATAAACACATTTGAATGGTAGACCAGTTGTAGTATTCAACCAAACATGACTCAACTTGACTCTGATTGTATTCACGCGATCTTATTTTTGTATGACAATTTTCTAAAATTTCGAATTCAAATTAAAAAAGTAAAATAAAAGTCGAAAATCATCGACTACCCTTTCAAATTAATTTTTATAGGTTTGGCCACTTTCGTATTTAAAATTCAGCGCGTAACTGGCTTACGTTCTTTTATGTTGCTCGTCGACTCCGTGATAAACAGAAGAAGGGGTAGGTTCTTGCAAGCAGCAGATGGTGATGATTTGTGAATATTCTTGTTAGTGTACTTGATTCCCAAATTTGGGTTTAAGGTAAAACTTTTTCTGTCCTTGAGTTCCGTTAGATGATATTGTGCGTCGACGTTGTGTATTGAATCGTGTTGCATTGTCTCATAAAGCTTGGACGAGGAAAATCGCCGGAGTCGAAACACGGAATTAGTTGGGGTCTAAAATCCAACAATCTTAAAGTCTACACCCTCACCAAGTACAAACTGTTTTAATATTTATAAACTGCAGTATTTCGGATGCGTTACGCCCTTGATGTATGTTTAATAATTTCATAAATACTGTAAATTCGAACCTGCTTTTTTAGTTTTCTTGTAATAATTTAATTTTATGGAATCTACCAGAATCTGACAGAGAAAGCATTTGTTCCTTATGAGCTCGACCCCTAAGACTTCAGGGACGTAGATGATCCACTAGTTGATTAGTTAACTCTAAATAATTTACTTGATTTTTCCAAATAAAAATCATACAAGAAATATAATCAAGAAACTTTATTCTTAAGATCAATCAGTTTCTAGCGTCGTTACTGAATCTTCCAAAGACTTTCACAATGTAAATGAATCTTCAGAGTTTTCTGTTTCCTTATTACTCCTTTTTCGTCTTAAGTAAAAAATAGCCGTAATTAAACTAATAGTTTTATTTAAAAACATAAAAGAAAATACTATCACTACTTTTTATAAAAAGGATTAACTGTTATAACTACAAAGTTTTAAAAATTAACATAACCACAATAAAAACTCGTAGCTTTATACTAAGACTGTTAAATTACTAAATACTAATTCTTAATTTTTATTTTAGACTGTTAACTACACTTGACTGTCTCCATTTTCTATTTCAAGGAAATGTTCTTGTCCTATTTAGAAAATATCACACGTTTTATGCTATGCAGCATGCGGTGTTATTTTTTCAATCTTTAAATGCACCAATAAGATTCTTTTTTTTGTCCCAATTTGTCACATAATTTTAAATACTTAATTATCACATTCCCTAGATTTCTAATAAAATCTCGGACAAATTAACGTAAAGCTAAATAACTTTAATTGCTTTAAATAAAACAAACAAGTACCAATTGATGTGATTAAAGTAATTTAAATTTTTTCATACATAAAATCAAGTTGGAAAACACAAAAATGATGAAAGCTCACCATAAATACAATTTATGAAGATATTTGGGAATGTCATATGCATTTACATTTTTGACAAAAGTACACGTTTTCATCTGCTGTTACATCATTACTCATTGTTTACTATGATGGCTTCTTTCCCTCATATTTCCTTTTATCCAATCAACATATGGCGCCACCTCAAAATAGACATTTAGTCTACCAGGTGGGCAACCTTCGATGATTACAGACATTATCCCTAAAACCAAGTTATTCTGTCAACGTTTTAAATATCGTTAGACCTCTTGGCAGGTTTTAAGTCGAACATGCTTACATTTATTGTGGAAAGGTTTCTGTTAAGCCTATATTTTGCAAAACTCTCCTGTTTTAAATGCAATAAATGACCGTGTCGAGGAAAAATTAGATAGAATGGAATTCGTGGATATAATTATAAAAGAGGATTAAAGCAGGATTGAAAAATGAAAATATGTGGCGATTACAGCGTTATTAAATAAATTGCATAATAGTATATTTCGGTACAAGTGCGCTAAACAAACTGATCAGTTGCAGAAGACTCTCATCCATCCATGGAAATTTAATTAACGGACTGGTGATTGTACGTGATTACTCAAAGTAGTTGAAACTTTATCCAATCAGAACAATTACTTTCACATCTACAGGTGAAAACCTAAAAGATTTTCTTTCTCGTTTTGGTCTAGCTATAACTCTCGTGTCAGATTTTTAAAGAAAATGGCATAAGATACATAACGGCATCGTATATCCCTGCCTCTAATCATCAGATGGAAAAATATGTTGAAATAATTAAGACTGTTTTAAAAATGAACCAGGAAAATATATCAAATCAAAGTTGGTACACTTCTTGTTTCATTATCGTAAAGCACCCTACAGTACAGCAAGTGTAAATCCTGCTACACTCATGATAAAAAGGAATTTAAGATCTTGTTTAGAGAGGACATTCTACATAAATATACAGGATGAAAAATCGTCTTGGATACATTTGTCATAATAAATAATTTATCATTCACATTGAACAATATCCTGTACTTTGAAAATCAACAAAACATGACTTGCGATTTGTAATTCCTGCAAATATTCTAAATACACAACAATATCTATCCTACTACTGTTCGTCTAACTTTTGCTGATCTTTCACTAAAGGCAGGTTCTCACACTATTGACATACTATCACACCAATCTACTTGATTACTTGCATTAACATGCGTAGGTACTTGAAACCAACTTGTGCAAACAAAACTTGCATACTGTAAACACGGTATTATAATGATTACCTAACCATAAGCTTCCGTGCACGCCCAAAGTCTGGAAATACCATGAGATTCCTAAAATAATTTGACTGATTTTGATAAAACTCCGTACGGTTGTTTTCCAACAGGCCGAACCCATCAATTGTATTTGCACGAGAAGCGCTGATAAAAAAACAGAAGACAATCGCGGATATTTGAATCATTGGAAATCCTCCCCTTTTAATATAAATATGCGTGCATTCTTCTTACCTACTTGAAGGTTCTTCACAACTAATGGAGAGCCTGAATCTCCCTTACAAGCTGTTGACTCAAATGAACTTACACACAGTTTGTTACGTACGTCAAAGCGAAGACCCCTGTAACACGTGCAAAACCAATTAACATCTGAATTACTGTTTGAATACTTCAAGAATACATTGCAGCAAGTATACATTTCTCTCTGGATAGTATGTAGACGTGGTGATAACGTAATGCATCAGCTCCTACGGGAATGTCTGGATAAATCCTCCCCCAACCGGCTTGTACTCCTTCCTGTATAAGACTATGCTACAAATACATCTTAAGTACTATGCTTTAATATAAGATTCTTATTTCTTATTACAGGCTGCTCCTCTAAGTTAATTACTCTTTCGTAGAGGCCATCAAAACCTTGTTTCACTTGAAGAAGACCTACATCATTTTCTACAACTTTTCCCTCTACGATAGTGAGTCTGTCGTGATAAAGATATTTTATGACTAAATGGTCAACAAAATCTTGAGCTACACCACTAATAAACGTTGTGTTACCACGTGCTGTTACAGTTTTAAGTATATAAAAAGCTAGTGGTTGTAGTTTTCCCTAAAACAGGTATAATGTTATTAACTAATTGTGCACTGCTCCAAGTGATTAACACATCACTATTGGAAAGGCGATTTTCAGACAAATTTGAAAAGTGATGCAAAAATTTATAAAGTGAGCTAGAAAGAAATATTATGTTTTAGAATGCCTAGTTAGTAAGTCAAAGCAAAAGATTGTAATCACGTAGTAACAAATTTGTTGTCACACCTGCAGTGAAAAAGACACGAGGGACTCGGTCTTTCTCAACTGTTAGTTTCTGACTAATCTGGCTACAGGCTGTACAAAATTAACGATTTTAACTTGAGATAATTTGAATTGCACCGAAGACTAATACATAAAAATAGATATATCGGCTACATAAAATAGCAGGTAGAAACTAATTGCTGAGAAAGGCCGAATTCCACTTACTGGCCTTCACATAATGTAACAGCCTACATACCAGGAAGACAGCAGGAAAAAGTTGTAATTAAATACTTTATTTCACTTACTGTCTTGCTGTTTTTCTCTACTATACAATGACCCGCTGTAAGAACCCAGTGCTTCGCAATAATTGATCCACCACAAAATGCGCGTAGTGCAGAATAGTCATACATTAAACCAACCATGTACGGAAAGTCCTGAATTTGACCAGAATGTCCATCAACCACTCGATCAGAATAAGTACTTTTCTTTGCCGGACTTTTCCGTGTATGACACACTTAAATAAATTAAAATAAAATATATTGTAATGTGTATCTATATCACATCGAAGAATTTGTGCCGTGAAACTCGTGATTTAAAAGTTCTAGTATTTATATCTAGATTTATTCCACAACAAAACACTGCTATCTCTGATTCGGAGAGAGAAAGGTAAATCCTATTTGTAACTTCTGTAGTAGTGCTCGGTATAGCCACATAGGATTTAGACCAAAGCAGCCAAATAAATAATTTCATTGAGGTCACATCTCGTCCCTCGTTTGCAATATCGCGGATTTAATGCAGAAACCAGTACCTAAGTCCATTTTTTTATAGTTTAATGGGAAATAAAGAGGGACATATAATTTAATGCAGAATTAGACTGGGCTGACACCAGACCATGAGTTGCCAAGTGTTACTTAAAATCGAGATATAACTAAACTACAAACTAGCTTTCTCACTTAGTAATTCTGATGATACCTACGTTGCAACTAACATGCCTTTCTAAAGTTTTGTCGGAAGTGATTAAGTTCTAAACTACTTTATTACCGTCTAATCATGAATACGAAATTTATAAGGTCTCAACACAATACAGTGGCATTAATAATGCAACAGAAGAATTTCTTCATGATGCTATCAGTATCGTAGCAGATCAATCAGATCCCTACGCAACTGATGGCGATTTTGATTACTACCCAGATGAAGACATACATAATGTAGAAAGAAATATTTGAGAAATAGAAGACTGAGTAGAAGATAAAAAAAGCAAGTTTCATTAGATGATATTGGACAAGAAAAGAAATCTCCACGTAACAATATAACTAAAAATTCATTAATTTTCTCATGTGGAGCCCCACAAATATTCCCTTTTTTATTTCAGCTTCACTTATTCTGGGAAATTTGTTTTTTTAAATAAAGTAAACCTTCACTATCTTTGTTCATCGCCTTTATGAAGTTTCTCGTCAATCCCAACTTGATATGAAAAGGTGGCAGCAGGATTTTTCTGAGTTAACGAGAGGGTCACAAATGACATTCTTAATTTCTGGAGAAGGTTATTTCTTTTGTAACCATTGCTTTTTATTATAATGAATTTGTTTCTGTTCCCACTATCCCACTCACACAAAAAACAGCAAGATTTCAAGTAACTCCAACTGTAAACCCAGTACTCGTATTAGGGGCACAACTTTTAAAGTCGCACAAATTTGCCATTGAAATCTCTGGTGCTCTGTTTTATACAGTAGTAGCTTTATGCCCTTATAAGACTTTTTTATGTGGACATCATGAGCAATGGGAATAGTTAGTTCCAGTTAACAAAATAACTAGAAAGAAAACGCTAAATGTCAATAAACTGTTGATAGGCGTAGAAATAGTGGTAAGCAGTACAAAAATTGTAAAAATAACATTGTGCCAAAAAGAAAAATTAAACCACCCTGTACTGAAAAGACTCGTTCTGACGAATCTATAAAGGGTCTCGCTCCTCTGGAACATGATGCTGGCCCAGTGCCTTTAGTAAAGCGTTGACAACATTACAGATAAGATAAGATAAATCCTGCTGTTGTTGCTGCCTCCTACGGAATATGCATACTCTTGTCCCTTTGTCTAGTAAATTTCATCCTTTGATCATTGAAGCTAAGAGTTCTGCTTAATGATTTGACAAATTCAGATCACGGACTAAATGATTCAAATCGGGCTGATTTATTTTATGATGTTCCTCGGACATGTCAACGAAGTCGGGGTCTATTTCCCTGTTTTCTTGCTCCTCGAAGTCATCTAATGGGTCCTCCTTAGGATCCAGGAATCCAGAGTCCAGAAATCTGGCGGGGATGGTATAGGAAGGTTTGTAGCACAGCACAGGTCTGACAGCTGAAGGGAGGTTTAGATATTTTACTTTACTCCATGACTGTGATATGCCAGCGATTTTAGTTGTACAGGTATTACAGAATTTTCTCTGTATTCGGATAATTGCTTTGGTCAAAACAGCAACAGGTTAATATTTTGATTATATGCTTATACAGGACGTTTCTTAATGATTTAAAAAAAATTTAATAGATAATTCAGGAGCTAATTATAAGTAAAAAATTCATATAAACGGGTGTCCTAAAGTTCACTCCTTCCGAGATACAGGGCGTTAAGATTTATAGAAAGTGGCTTTTCGTTATATTTTTGTTATGCCTTATAATAAAATAGGTTAGGGCAAACTCGGGTAACTTTGTGATAAATTTGCTTTTATTTATAATTTGACCGTACTTTTTATAAATAAAATTCAACTTAGGTAGCTCTGTTGGTAAGTCCGTGATAACATTGTCTTAAGATTGTTTGTATTTAATCAAACTCACTTCCTGCTGCACATGCATCGTCCATGAATACCACTAATTCGTCAACTATGTTGCACTCACCATATTAGGTAAAAGGTGCAATGAATGCACTCACGACAATTCTTTTTTTTTATTTATCTTCGTTATAGCTTCCACCGCATGCTCAACAAAACCAGTCCTACTTCACTTTGATTCTTAAAGCTATTTTCTTTCGAAGTGTTTCAGCAGCTTAGGATAATGGAGGACTATTTTTTATTCCTAGTTTGGTAGCAAGGTTTTCTAATTTAATATTAAAAATCATTAATTTCTCTATTTGCCATGATGGCTCTACTCATTGCCAGTGTAAACCTTAAGCTATTTTAAAGGCCAAACTCTTGATTTGGTTTACCGTAAGGCCAAATCCCAGTTTCTGCATTTGTACAATGTATTGGACTAGCTGTGATTTCATAGCTACATCTATAGGGGATGGTTTTCCCATTTTAGAAAGATTAACTTGAGGTAATGTGTCCGCTTCTTAAGACAAGTTCTTTACAGTCTTGGTCTAGTAGTCTTTTGTGGTGCTTCAAGGAATACCATAATGCTTGCTTGCTTTATAAACTGACCATTGTCATGTATTATTATTTCTAATGCTGCCTGAATTGTGCGATGTGAATAAGTTTGTTCAAATTTTTTTGTTTACTTGTTTTTGGTTTTCTTTTTCTTGTCTTTAGTTTTCATTTTCTTTAGATTAGAGGAGGCCATCTAAAACGAATGTACATATATACAGGGTATATACTGAAGATGTCCTCAAACTTTACATACCTATTTTTTTATGCAAAATAAGAAAGATATTGCATATAAACATATGTCCGCAACCTCTGCGATTACAAAATATAAGCATTTTAAAATTTAGAAATATAATTTTAATTTTTCTTAGTAAGTATTAAAACAAATGAGTAATTAACAATAAAAATCAAATTAGCTGTCCAAAGTATCCACCTCCAGCTGGGATGCACCCATCAGCGCGTCTTCTCATGGATTCTCGCACACGTCCAAAAATTCCTGGAGTATTACCAATTGCTTGAAAACCTTCTTCAATGCGTTCTCGAAGAGTCTGTACGTTAGGAATTGGAGTACGATAAATCAATGTTTTAAGGTAACCTCAAAGGAAGACGTCCAGCGGATTGCAGTCTGGAGATCTGGCAGACCTCTTAATCGGCGCAGCTCAACTCAATAAAATCGTATTTTTACATATTAAATTGCTTATATCTCGTAATCAAAGAGGTTGCTGATAACAAAAACGTAAGAATTTCAAGCCTCTTAGGATAATTTAAGTTTTGGTTTTAGGTATTGATAAAAGAACATCTCACAAGATACTTCCTCGCATGTTCCTTCCTCCTCAACAACTTCACCACCTATTTGAATTGCCAACATGGTTTCTGCTTCATCATCTATTGGGAGACAGTTCGTCATCAGTTGGCGAGTTTTTGCATGACGAGCCTTTACACCCTTTGCCGACGTTTGTACATTTCATACCATTGTTCTTGCAGGTGCAACCTCCATGGCATTCTTTTGTGCACTTGCAAAACATAAAGTTAATAAGTTCTTCTAATGCTGAGGCTACGCATACTTCCTCTTTCTACGTTCACGTTCAGCAAATTTAATACTCTTATCATTCTGGTCAGGATAGTTATCAAAGACCAATAATGTCCTATCTTCATGATTCTATTTCACATAACATACTTGATGTATGTATCAATTATGGCAGAAAATGTCTCTCCACTTTTACCACGAGATTCAATGAAGCAGGAAACCGTCAGCAATCACTGAATCCTTTTCCTACACCCGATGATCAAAATTTAACAACTAGGCACTTGATCGACGCAGAACTGTATGCTCTATAATATTGTCGTAGTGAAATTTTTTATTACAAGTGTAGTTTTGGCTGTACTTTAAAAAAACTGAAAAAAGTTCCAGATGTCTTCGGTTTTTTCAACACCCTACCTAAAGCGGCGTTAGAAAATACTGGCAAATCAAATTCCCTTTTTCTAATGTAAACAGAAGTGATTAAAACGACTTCCAGCTTGCCTCTAATTTTTTCGCTTTAGAATTCTAATTTCTCTGGCCTATAATGACATGCCTCGTTTAAGCAGTTCCTGCATTAAAATCAGCGAAAAACGCAATTCACTCCACTAAGCTTCAAAACACGTGGTGTGCCGCTCTGTAAACGGGGTGTATTATGCATCAAAATAATCGTAGTTTAGTGTACTACAAGCTCGCACAGTAGGCAACCAAATATTCTATACTGGTAACCCCGTGAACAGGCAAATACGAACATCACGGAGTTACTGATATCATCCGAGTTTACCCAATTCTGGTTTTATTTTAAATTACCTTTCACATTTTCCAAACATTTCTAGATCCACACGAAAAGAACGCACAAGAGAAAGTCCCCAATTTTGAAAATCTTAAATAAATACAAACTTGTATTAAATCTTAAACATAGAAATATTTTATAAGGCAAGCTTTGATAATTTCTTTCATTTTAAGTCTACGAAAAAAATATATTTTGGTTAATTATTTTAATTTTCAAAGTATTCTTGCCCACTAGCCCTGGTGAACTACTATAATTCACGTCAGGAGCGGACCTCTTATATAGTACACAGAGAAAAATTAGATCTTGCGTGAGAGCTCTAATTTTTCTGTATGTATATCCCATTATAAGTTTACTTAAAAATTAATTTAATATTGAGCGTTCGAAGATCATAACTCTAAATCATGAATATTATTATTAATATTAGGTAACAAACTATGTCACTAGATTGATTTTTCAATTTTATTTAGTTTCTTTATCTGCAAGAATCAGCAAATAACATAAGTTAAGAAGGTCCTAAACTCTTCATAGTCATAAAAGATTCAAATTTAAAGTATGACAGCTAATCTGTATTGTGTATACTGATGCTGTCGTACTCATAGTCAAATTACACGCTGTGTGTAATGCCAAGCACGTGTAGTACCATGGAAACTCAGCGTGTAATTTGACTATGACTACGACAGTTTATGTATATTTCCTATATATAGACAGCATTAATTATGATTTACATACTTACGTGTAAGCAAGTAGATGGTTAAGAAGCTTGTAATTAGCAATCTCATTACTAAAATAATTATTTTATACAGTTGCAATATTTTCGCTATTTATTCGTAGTTTTTCCACAGCTCATGCAAAATAATATT
>VTPC01072836.1:0-15220 GCA_011009095.1 Ignelater luminosus | reverse complement strand
CATACCGTATGGGAGTCAAGACGTTTATATATAAACATTTTATTCTTAACTGGCAGTTTTAGTTTATTTCTTTTTTTTAACATTTTTTAAATTCTAATTAGGGCATAAGACCAACAATCTAATAAAGTATTTATCATTAATGCTATGAACAAACAATGTTTTGAACAGTTTTTAATAATTTCTCTCGGTTAAAAATAGGAATGATAGAATTGCAATCAGAAGCAGCACCTTACAAGTCTTAAAGGTTATTATGCACTGTTTATTTAGTATCATAAACAAGTTATTCATCAAATTATACCTTATACGTAATATTTGAAAATCATCACACAGCTATTCATAGTTCTTTATGTTTCTTTACTGTATGTATCGAGAAATTAGCCTAGCAAATTATATTGCGGTTTTGTATCTCTAAGTATACCTACTTCATTAGACAGTTTTAAGAAAACTTAAGTTTACATCAAGTAAAAATAAGTAATATTTAATAGGTAAAAAAAATTTTCTTTGTTAAAGAGAGCAAACTAAGCGGCGCGCGCGGCGGCCAAATCACGTGTTTTTAGCCCTATTTTCACCTCTAAATTAAGATTATAAATATTGGTGGTACAATTCCGGAAGTTAAGACTTTTTTGTAGGAAATTTCCTGCTTTTTAAGGATCTTTTTTTGATTTCGGATCTTTCCAATATTCTCCGAGATATTTGCAAAAACGAAACCTCTTTTTTTACGAATTTGTTTATAACTTTTGCAATTTTTTGCGCGGGACTTCGAAAGGTTCGAAAAGTTTCTAAACGCCATTCCGAATCGAATGACACCTCGATCATAATTTTTGGTAAAGTCAGGCAAAAAACAACCAAAATGGAACTTGTGAACCACACTAAAACAAGTAGTTGAAAGTTTGAACGGGAAATCAATTACTGACTAGTAATAACGAGTGCGCTCTCTCTTTATTCCTCAACCGCTATTGTTTTAAGTGCTGGAAAGTATTAGTGAATGACTATAAGGAGGAAGAAATTTTCTTTGTCCCAACAGACAGTGTATGTCAACGACTGTTGCTGCGGTTTTGTCAGTTTTGACAATATCCACATCCTCCGATTTACCGAAACCAGGTTAATTTTTAAAAGCTCGTCCTTTGGATTTTATTCTTTTTTTGCTAAACACTTCCTGATGCAGTCCACTTCTAAAGCAGATCCGTTTTTGTCCTATCCTGTTAATCTTCACCAATCAGGGACTCCTTTGAGTACAAAGTCTTGTTCCTAAGTATAGATATCGAACGATGTCACCTTAGGTGACAAATAAAAACCTTAGAACGCCTTACTATTTACCATTCTCTTTCAAATACCTATCATTTGCATCCCCAAACAATCTATGTAAGATTAGTATCTCACTTAGGAATCCTTGTTATCAGTTATGTCTTAAAAAGCAGACGTCTTCACACTTATTTTTACGAGTCAGCACCTACTATCACCTCACTTCGGTCACTTGGCTGCCTATATCTTCTCTTCACTTCTCCCGATCACTCACAGAACCTTAATCATCCTATACTAGCAGCAGCAGGTCAATGAATAAAATGCCACCGTAGGTGGCTGCGATTTAGAAAACTTAATTTCTCTATGGCTGGTGAATTGGAAAAAATGGATAACTCCTGTCGTGCACGCCATGTCGGGTACCAAGTAGTCCGCACGCCCGCCGTCCACGGTGATGATGGTCTGGTGGCGATGGTGGTGCAGGCCGGAAGCAGGTCCTCCATAATCCCCGTCGGTGGTGATGCCCAAGGACGGCCAACGAGCCGTCACACAGAGACGACGAGGAGTTCGACGCGACGGTTCTTTTCAGAACGGTGTTGGAATTGTGTGGTGAGAAGTGTGAGAGTGTGTATGTGTTAGAGTAGTGGTGTGTGAGTGTCTAGGTGTATGTAGTGTGCCGTGGAAGTGCAAAACTGTTCCGGCATTTGCCTTAACCACTGGGGAAACCACGGAAAACCCAGTGAGAACAGTGTGGTGGTTGGAATGGGTGTGGTGATTATTGACGGGAATATTAGGCGGGAATTGTTAGGCGGGAATGATTTGGCGGGAAGTTGTTGGAGGGAACGGATTTGGCGGGAAGCGTGACGGATTGGCGAAGAATTTCCGGGCGTAGTGGAGTAGGTACCTCGAGGAGCCCCGGGCTCGAGGGTTTGGATGGGAAAGGAATTTGGTAATCACGGCCCGGTAGCTACCCGGGCCGATCGGATGAGGCTGTGATGAGTGGTGGTGATGGCCGGGCCTGCGCACCCCTACGCAGACGCCGGTTGGTGGTGGAGCGGTCGTTGATCCATCTACTGCATCTTGGGTATGGTTGGGTGTGTGGCGGTCGCGGTCTTCAAGCCCCCTCAATTCCTGGAGACCGACGGTCGGTTGGGTTGATGCAGCGATGCGACCTCAAGTCGCCCCGTTGGTGGTGGAAGTGGGCCAGGCCTGTGCCCCCCAAACACAGACTCTGGAGGGTGGGTTGGCGGTAGCTCCCCAACTACCACGTTTGTGGTTGAGCCCGTACTCTTCGTCACCGATGCATCACGCTCTCGCTGCAGACCGGGTCGACTGCCTCGCTTCGCACTCGAGGCCGGAATGCCATCATCCTATACTAGAACCAATTCCAATATTATATGATAACTACTTTGCGGAGTTCCCTCCCCCCCCCCCTATTTCCAATGCTTTCAAGGTTGAATCTGAATCCTTCCCGCTCACAATGTGTACTGTTATTTTGCATTTTTACACCTTCTTATGAATAGTTTTAATAGTAAAATTATTTCCAGTACGTTCCTGGCGCATTTCAAGTAACGAAATGTTTTCTGACGGTCTTTCAATTTATTAAGAGAAATTTTTCTTATATTAAAACGCAAGACTCGCTAAAGTATTTTCCTAGAATTAACATTGTAAGTCGATAGAAATGTTTCTTGCAAGTTTATGAAACTCATAAAACATCTTTATGTACAACCGTGAGATATACCTTATAAATCGCACTCACTGGAATCACGTAATGTTTGAGATTACCGCACGAGTGTGGTAATATTTTCAAATCGCACGCGCATAAATGATTACACAAAAATCAAAGAAATCTGCTATTTATTATTCCTAAATACATTGATAATACAACTTTTACAGTAAAATAAATTAATGCCATTAGATTCGGTTGATAACTGTGAGGTCGCTGACGACGAACTAATACAGGTGGTGTTTATCATATTTACGTTTTTGGACTTCGAGGGAATATTTTCTTTGTTGCCAAATATTTTCGAAACAATTTTCTTTTCATTCGCCAAAGAATCTTCAATATATCCTTCGGTTACGGAGTTGCTTTTCCAACCGCCATGTCTCTTAACAGTTGACAAATCAGAAAAGTCATTGAAGATCTTCGAAGTACAGTTCCAATGGTATTGATACCAATTGACTGTTTCGTACATTTACCATTTTTATAGGACAGAAGAAAAAACTCATTGTTACAATTTTTAGGTCGAAGTTTTACATACTGCCTTAATAATCTCTATTAGATCTAATTCATCAACATTACCAGATGTTATAAAAAATTGTTTTGATATTTTTGTTTTTGTATTTGGAATCAAAACTTGGAAACATGCTCCTTCGTCTTTTACATTTTTCAATAGCAAATATGTTAACTCCTCTCTTCTACAGGCTCCAGCCAGGCTGAAGATTGGTAACAGTTCGATATAGCTACTCCTAAAATTTAACTTCTACAGTAAAAATTCAACCTTATCAATGCATGTATATCTATTCAGAGAATCAAAAGACACCTGCGGAAGGCCTCTCCGTCGCTAAACACTTAGAAATTTTTTAAAAAAATTTTGAAAATCGACGAATTTGACACTTTACAAGCACACCGACTGCCATGACACCATAATATCGCGGCTAGGTTCTTATTAGTCCCCGAGTGTACCAACCGACAGTACCACAACCCAATTTCCCTAAATCACCTGGAGGACATTGACCCTGCGCAAGCATGAACGAATTCATTTATTCAATTCGGCCCCCCACAAGATTGGGGTGGAATTCTTGAAGGAAATGATTGTTTTACTCTTCTAACCTAACCACCAACTCGCTTTGAACAGTTCCATTTATGCTAGAGGAATGTTTACTTGACACATTAATACGTTTTAGTGATGGTTAGGTGCAGTTGCGGTGTGGTGAGGGTTAAAGTAACACGCGCACTGGCATCCATTCGAATTTTAACTACGTCTGTAAAAGTGCGTTAATATCTGCTGGTACAAATACTACACTAGAATTCATATATTTATCTTAGATCCTTTTCAATATTTCCAAACTACAAAAATGTTTATAACTATTACTCTTAAATTGTATTTGTATGTAGGTATGTATACGAAATATTAATATACACTGTAAGTTTTTTTATCTCGCACCATACTTATAGGCAACACACCATACTTCCATAGATTTCTTTACGAATATGTGTCGCAGGGATATGATAAAAACGGGCATTTGATCAAATCCCTAAGAGAGTTGATCAGTACATGGGAGATGTTAAAATGACAACTCGGTATGGTCATTTCCCTAAACAAATCCAGTAATTTGATCAAATCCCTAAACAGATTTAGTGAAATGACTAAAATAACATTTCTAAGCTAATAAAAAGATTTATTTAGAAAGCCAAACCACAGAATAACCGATGTTATAGAAAAAGCTTTTGAACATGGAAATGTCTGCTCTGCAATCTTCTTAGATATAGCACAAGCATTTGACCGAGTGTGGCATGACGGCCTGATACATAAATTGAAATCGATCCTTCCTGATTCATATTGTCAACTTCTTAAGTCGTACCTAAGGGAAAAAATATTTCGCATTAAACACAAAAATTTCGACTCAAAAATAAAAGAAATAAGCGCCAATGTGCCCCAGGGAAGCGTCCTGGGACCCTTTCTTTACCTACTTTATATTAATAACGTCCCAAAAACGACAAATTGCACGATTGCTACATTTGCGGACGACAGTGATGCCGACAGGAAACTCCAATTTTAATATCTTAGTGTCAAATTAAAACAGATTATTAATTTATATAGTTTGTGCAGCATGTTCCCTTTGTTCTTTTATATTCGCTTCTATTTTGGCATAAATAGCATAGAATTCTCGATCCATATCCTTCTTCTTCTACTGTATTTCCATATATTGCGTGTACTGGGTTTTTACAAATGTCGTACGAATGGGCTCCAGTAAATTCCATTCCACAAACAACACAAAACGTTTTTTCTTCTCTGTCAACCGCTTCCCCTTCTGATGCAACTAACAATAGCTGTCGATGCAGGATCCTCTGAAGTTGAAGTGTTGTCGCTGTGTTGCTGTTGAACAAACTGATCCAGGTCCTCTTGAGAACAAGCTTTTCAAGCAACTCGTTTAGAATATGGGTAGATTGGAGTCCTATTTTTGTTAGTCTGAAATCGAACAAAGTAACAACTGATAGCCCAGTTTTTTGTGTTATTGTCAATTAGTCAAGCACGTAACATAGCTTCAACATCTTGATTTGATCGCTCAACCGATTCTTGGCTTGCTGGATGCCTAGGCCTACCATTAACAATTTTGTATATTGTTAATTCTTGTATTACAGCAGCCGTAAACTCACAGCCGTTGTCACTTTGTAGTTTATGAGGACAACCAACTTCCAGAAAGATTTTTAATAGTTCCATTGTTACTTTAGCTGCTTTTCGAAGTGGAAAGCGGAGGAAAGCTGAATTTTGTCGCATGATCCTGATAATGTACTAGCTAAGTCAACTAAATCGACTTAACCACGATGATTAAAGTCGCTGGACACAATTGGCCAAACGACGATTCCTTCCTTATGTGATAAAATTCTTCCGTGGGCACTACTTTCACAACTGGGTCAGAGTCAGACTTTCTCTTCAAAATTAGACTTTTTAGTACCTACCTCCATCAGATCGTATCTTTTTCCGTAACAGTATTGTTTGTTTGTCCGTTGAAGGAGCTAATTTAAATTGTTCTTCTTCTTCTATCCTTTCGCGAGTCTATAACGGTTTTTCTTTATCACGCCGCGCGTCTAAAAACGCCCTGATAATTTCATTAAACTGTTTTTTTACACACAAATTCGGCCTGAATCTGATTTTGTCCGGTATCCGAAGCCATTTTTTGACGTGCGTACACTCGGCGAACGTAGAGATTGCAGATGAATGAATGAAAAACGTGCAAACGTCCTCACGTAATGTTTGGGTGCAACAGTGTGCGCCTGAGCTGACCGGCACGGGTGCCAGAAGAGAGCGATGAGGTAGAGGAGCGTGATAACAAGCACGACGCAGTGCTATAGAAGTACTGACATGCTATTTCTGTCATTTCACTAAATCTGTTTAAGGATTTGATCAAATTACTGGATCTGTTTAGGGAAATGATCATATCGAGTTGTCATTTTAACATCTTCCGTGAATTGATCAACTCTTAGGGATTTGATCAAATCCTTGTTTTTATCATATCCCTGCAATTCCATTTCCATCTAACATAACATACCGATATAAATCCTTCTCTACCTCCAGTATTAAAAATAATTAGTCGAGATCTCTTAGAAATTGGTTTTTTATGCCTTCATTGGATGTGTCGCTCCATGTTTTATATATATATATATACTTTTAAAAAATTTATTAAAGAGTTAGCTAGCTTCTTAAATATGACTTTTAATTTACGCGAACAATTATTTCTGCCATTGCTTGTGAGAGTATTGTTGCAATCGATTGCAATAATGTTTTCTAACGAAGACAAAGCAGATATGCTCTTTATTTTGGGGAAAGCTAGAAAAAATTATAATTTAGCCGTGAGGCTGTAGAGAGATCACTACCTAAATAGAAAAAGCGCGGTACATACAGGCCGGTGTTTGTAAAAAGGCATTTAGGTATGCGCAGAAGACAGACAAAGTGAGTCTATATGCGATAGAGATGGAGATATTTCAAATTGAGAGAGTACACTCAGAGTAATAACAAAATATTTGAAAACACATCGTGAGAAACTAAAAATACTCAGTTTTGTATACAACTTTTATGTTGTAAACTGTTTACACATTTACGTTAAGATCTCCCAATTTTTTTAACGCTGGCGCTGTGTTTTAATGTTTTCAACATGTAGTAATAAACAACATCCAACTCTATCTTAAAACCGAATAAAAAGATAAATAGCATTCAATTTTATGTTATAAAATAATCAAATTAATCTTTTTACTTTTTTTTACAAGTACATATCATTACATACCAATAACTTGGGTTATGTTCAGTTTTGTGTCAATTTAATAATAAAGACATCAAATAAAAGGTAGAGCGTATCTTATTATGGTCTGTTTAAAAATAATACCTTAGAAAATCCAAAACGTAAAGAACCTTTGTCAAAGTAAACAGTTTCGCTAATCCTTTAATGGTTGATGACAAAATTTATGATTTAAAAGGGTATCGTATCTTTGAATGGATTTTTTACCTATTGCGGTATTTTGTGAGAAAAGTAAAGAGACTATCCCTAACATCAGGTTAAAGAGATTCAAATTTGAGACTTTCTTTAGCTGACAAATACTGAGACATGCTGCAAGAGGGGCACTAACACAATAGAAGCAATTTGAAAGAACGCATGACTCCTAATTAACTATCCGAAAATGCAGATATTCCTGTATTTTTGTTCATTGTTGTCCTTTGCTTATAAACCTAGAACATTTAGAAACTGCGAAGTGGTTGTTGGTTTCTTAAATATATCTTAGTAGTGTAATACTTAATAAAAATCATCACGTTTATAAATTCTGTTTTTGTTTTTGTTTGATAATTTTGATGCAAAACAGCAGAATAAAGTTTTTATTGTGCTTAAAAAAATTTAATTTTGAATGGGTAAGCTTTATGGTTCCAAGAATTAAAAAGAAAATTTTTCAAAAGTTAGACAATTACTTCGATTGATCTAGTATGTATCTTGGATTGAAAATTTAAGATCCATTCAATTAGTATCTAGATCAGATTAAAAGATATTCTTCAAAACAGTACTTAGATCCAGATACAAGTTATTCCGATGGTATCTAGATCCAGGATCTAAATACTTGAATCTAGATCCTACCCAACACAACAGACTATGTACACTTCTTTACTAGAAGTTCCAGGCTGTGGAGATGAAACCTTTTGATGAATGTCATCTGGGAATTCTTCTATCCCCAAAAGATTACCGTCTTCTACTTCCATTTCGTTATCTTTATCAGATGTTTCTATATCACTATTTTTACTTAAATTAATTATCAATTTGTCGACCACTGTATCAACTATAGATTCCTACAGCTTTTCTTTGGTGAACTACTCGAAAAACTTGTCATATAATTTTGTAACCTCGTTCATATTGAATTTAGCTCAATGGGGTTAAGATCGAAATGGTAGGCCGGCAATCTTAGTACATGGTGACCTGCATCATTCAGTAACTTGTCAATCTTAAACTGTTTATATCTTGGTTTATACAATTTAATGATGTACAGTTCTGGTTTCATCATGTTTTCATCGAACGAGATCTGCCGCTCTCTTAGCCATCTTTTCATGACATCCTTTGTGGAGGTTGAAGTCGGACACTTATTAACTTGTTTATTATGATGAGAAGCATTATCAATAACTAACATGCTGTTTGGTAGTGAATTGAGCAAAAGCTTTTCCTTAATCCATTTTTCATAATTATCATAATTCATTTCTTAATGATAATCCGCTGTGCTGCAATTCCATTTCCATCTAACATAACATACCGATATAAATCCTTCTCTACCTCCAGTATTAAAAATAATTAGTAGAGATCTCTTAGAAATTGGTTTTTTATGCCTTCATTGGATGTGTCGCTCCATGTTTTCTCTTGAGTATGGGAAGAATGTATATACGTTTCGTCCATATAAATGATAGGTCGTCGTTCTTCTCGGTATTGTTCATCTTTCTTAAAAAATTATTTCTAATTTCTTTTCTTAGTTTGTCTTTACACCCTTTATAGTGATTATCTTCACAAGACTTTTCATGTACCCTTGTAAGCGTTGGTACTACACCTTCGGTAGCGTGGAAATTAATAATCATTCGACGCAGCACATCCCTGTCAAAATCATCCAGAGCTACTTTTGATTTTCTGTTCTTTCTAACTTGGTTAGGTATGCAAAATGATGGTTTTTCATCTTTTTTGAGCTCCTTAGCGATACGATTTATGGTACACAAACTTACGAGAATAACAGCAGAAACTCGTTGCTGTATCTGTAAAAAGAACCTAATATCTAGTAGAATGGAGAATTACTATAAGCAACAAAAGAAGCAATCATTTACTATCTTGTCCATAAAAATGGATGAGTTATGTTGTTAAATATCCAAAATAGTTATGGTTGTGTTAAAATTATTTCAGCAATATTGTTGGAACGTAGAATACATTAATTACTACAATAAAATGTTTGGTATTATAAATACCTAACTGAAAAGTACTTATTTTACTTACCTTCGAGAGTGGTATAATGGGTGCACCTTCATCGGCTTCCCTCTTCCCTGTAATATACAGTTTATAATTTTCCGCTTTTTACTGTCCAAAACCACATTTAATAAACTAACTAAACAACACTAAATTAACAATACTATGAAACAAATATAACAAACCTAACTTATAAATTAAACAAAAAGAAAAAAAACTTGACAACAATGGTTTTTACTGTGACTTTACCGGTATAAACACCACGACAAAGCCAAAGCAAATGTGCTCCCCACTACTACGCCTACGCTGTCCAGTGCGCACGGTCAAGCCAAATTCGTTTCTACAAACGTCTTCAGGCGGTTAGAAAGGAACTTGAAAGAGCATGGAACTTTTATTAAATCCAAAACTTAGACCTCAACAAGCAACAGGCGAGGTTAATGAAGTCGCTGTATTGGCAGAAATTACTGAGAATCCTAGCACAAGCCAAAAGAGCTACTACAGAAACGGTAGGAATTAATCAGAGCTCAGTTTGCAACATTTTGAAAGCAAATGTATTTCAGCTTTATCATTTCAGGTACGTCTACATTAGTGCAGCGTAAACATGTTTCTCATTTGTATCATTGTAGGTTAGTTCAGCACATAACCGGAGAAGATTACTTTCAATGTATACGATTTTGTCACTTTACTCGAATCAAGGAACTAAGTTAATTGACGTAACTGTCATAATTATTTACTACCAAGAAAATTTTTACTGGATCTGGGACAGTTACTTTCAACATGTTCTTTTCCTTAATGTTTGGTGTGAGATTCTGGAGAATGGCATTATTGAATCACATGCTTTTGAAAGTAACCTGAATGGAAAGATGTATTTAAATTTCCATGAAGATGTTTTACTACGCATTAGAAGAAATTCCACACAACATAAGGCAGATAATGAAGTATCAAAATAATTGCGCTGCTGCGCAATATCATGTTAACGTGAGAAGTGATCTAAGTGAGAGTAGATTAATAGCAAGAGGTGCGCTGCATGCTTGGCCATCGCGTAGCCCTGATCTTAACCCTCTAGACTTTTTTCTTTGGGGTAAAGTGAAAAATGACGTGCACAAAAATAATTTGTTTCTGCAGATCAATCATTCCAAATATGTTAGAGCCTGTAAGAGATTCCATCCTTAGAAGAGTTGCATTATGTGAACAGCAGAATGGAAGACGGTATGAACATTTGTTAAAACATTAATTTTTTATTAGTTTCGTTGTTTACTAATTGTTTGTTTTAATAGTTTAATAGTTTTATGTTTTCTACTCATTTTGTTTTTTCTTTTAATATTTAGATTTTATCTATACGAGGTATGTTCAAAAAGTATCGCGAATTTTGTGTTTTTTCAAAAATTATTTATTGATTCATGAATATCTATTTTGTCCCCTTTAACGTAATCCCCATCAGATATTATACACTTGTGCCAACGTTTTTTCCAATCCTCGAAGCACTTCAAAAAATCATTTTTTGTGATCTTGTTCAGCTCCTCCTTCGATACCGTCTTTATCTCCTCAATCGTAGCGTAGCGTCGTCCTTTCATGGACCTTTTCAGTTTCGGGAACAAGAAAAAGTCACAGGGAGCCAGGTGGCTGCGGCATCATTAGTGTGTTGTTTTTGGCCAAAAATTCGCGCACAAGCAACGATGTGTGAGCAGGGGCGTTATCATGGTGCAAAAGCTAATTTTTGTTCTTCCACAAATCCGGACGTTTCTGGAGGATTGCTTCGCGCAAATTGCGCATAACTTGCAGGTAATATTCCTTATTGACCGTTCTACTCTGTGGCAAAAACTCATGATGCACCACGCCCCTGCAATCGAAGAAAACTGTAAGCAAAACCTTCACATTAGACCGAACTTGGCGCGCTTCTTTCGGTCTTGGCTCGTGCGGCAGCTTCCATCGGGATGATTGAGCTTTGGTTTTTACGTCATAACCATAAACCCATGATTCGTCACCAGTTATGACCCTCTGGAGCAAATTTGGGTCGTCGCGGACAGAGTCCAACAGCTCCTTAGCAATGTTAATGCGATGCTGTTTTTGGTCGAAATTGAGCAATTTTGGTACGAATTTCGCGGCGACCCGTCTCATGCCCAAATCATTGATAAAAATCGAATGGCACGAGCCAATATATGTTTAGGTCCTCAGCAACTTCTCTAGCGGTGATTCGACGATTGGCCAATACTATTTTCTTCACTTCATCAATGTTTTCGTCTGTTGTTGACGTGCTCTGGCGTCCGGCACGCTCTTCGTCGTTCACATCTTCTCGGCCCTCTGAGAACATTTTGTACCACCGATAAACGTTGCTTCGGTCCAAGGTAGCTTCACCATATGCCACAGTCAACATTCGGAATGCGTCCGCACACTTAATTTTGTTTTTCACACAAAATTTGATACAGATTCTTTTATCCATTTTTTAGAATATGCAAAAATCGAAGACGAGCCAAAACACGTCCAAGCAAAACGGCTGTAGAAAATTAACTGAACATTCAAAATGGCCGAACTTGTCGGCATAAGTGAGGGACATGAGTACCAACATAAAGCCACAAAAAAATCGAAAATCGAATATACGTAACCCGCGGAAATTCAAAATTCGCGATAGTTTTTGAACAGACCTCGTAGTTCATAATAAGCACGTTTCTGAATGTTCAATTTTCTATTATGTAGTATCTACCAATATTACTTATTTTGTATTACTATTAGTTTTCATATTATAGAAGCTAACCTACTCTTTAATAAATCTTTAGCAAAGTCAGCTATGAAAGCATGAAGTGTTGCCTGTAAGTATGGTGCGAGATAAAAAATGCACCCTGTATAATAGAATCGGCAAAGGAATGAAAATAAATTAAACCAAAGAGAAAATTCACTCTGAATAATATATTCCGGTACTCCCTTTCTTTAGCAAATCTTTACAGTCAACAACAAATAACGTAAAGAAAGAATTCTCTTGAGATTGTCTGATAAAGTTCAGATGTATCCCAAATTCATTGACGAATTGGATCGTATCTTGGTGGTAACAGAAAAATTCATTTTGGGAGTCTTAGACTACTTTGAAATTTTTCGTGCAAAACAATTTTCTGTGCAATATCACCATCTTGTGTTAAACTGTTTCAAGTTCCTTGTTTGTTTGATGTCGTGCCACTGGCGACAAAACTCTGTAATGTGCGAAGTTATGTGAATAATCATTGTTTGATATACGAGATTTTATTTTATTACCTTGTCGAACTAATTAAAAAGTGAATTCTGAAGGCATCTTGGTTTACAACACCAAATTATGTGTTTATATACCGGGTGTACCCTAATTAAAAGCCGAGTTAGGAGCACTGCACTTAGTTTTACGACTTCTAACGCTCTCTTTAGAAATTCCTGTTTGGTCTTAGTTCTTCTAATTTAGTTCGGTTCCTTATATAATGTAACGATCACTTTTTGCGCTCGTTAATTTCTTTGTTAAGCCTTCTGCTTGTGTGATTTAGGATTTTGATGGTCGTTTCTCTTGTTGGAGAGGATTTTTTTATAGTTGTTGTGAGGTCGCATGGATAGATATGGTTATCTTTTTTATTAGTTCCTTTAATTATTGTCATCGGTTAGCGGGTTGATAAAATTGTATTTATTTATTGTTAACTGCACTAAGATTGAGTAGTTGTAGCTTAATATTTTTTATTATTGTGTTTCAAGTATTCTTTGCACCATTACGTGTGAAATGCTAATTTCTTAATTCTTTCTTTTTTTAACAGCTCCATTGAGATGAGATTTAATTAATTAACTTAATTATTTAATTAGATGTGGGTTTGGAACTGGATCGAATTAAGAATTTAGCGTATTAGCCCATTTGTGAACCCTATGTAGGTGTTTGAAACTTGAAACTTATTTCTTTTTGTTTTCTTGCTTTCCTCGATTGGTTGATTAGTTTTAACAAAACTCTTTGTTATTCGTCTCTCCAATAAGAATTTCTATATATCTTACGTTGGGACTGTTCATTGGGGAAACTTGATGTTAATTTTCCCAGTTTGAATGTGAACTTTTGCGAGGTGCGGTTGTCTGTCGTTGTTTTCAGAATGTT
Source organism: Ignelater luminosus (assembly GCA_011009095.1). Lineage (NCBI taxonomy): Eukaryota > Metazoa > Arthropoda > Insecta > Coleoptera > Elateridae > Ignelater > Ignelater luminosus. Next base: position 1,695 of record VTPC01072836.1, on the reverse strand, counting down.
CTTAAGCCTGAATGGCAAAATGCATCAATAACGCTATGACGTGTTGCCTCTTTCTTCCCTCTCATCAGCTCCATGATTCTTTCCGAAAAACTATCAGCCGATTTTAGCTCACAAATGATTCTTTTCCATCTAAGACCTTTCTTTAGAGTCAAACAGCTTGATCACGCCTACATACGCCTAAATCTTTAACTAAGGTCTTATTTTCTTTATTAACAACAACGATGTTTGGGCAAATAAAATGCTGTAATTCATGAATAAACGAGTAATGTTGTACGCAGCATTAATAGGAGCGTGGTACTCCGTAAACGAACATCTTGATTACAGTTAATGGTAGATCACAATAAAACACAATCTTATTGCGATTTATCATCGACCTTGATTAGTGGTCAATGGAGACGGACGTGGTACAAAGATATCGGTAAATCTAGCTTACCCTGCTTGCATTAGCGTAACATTAGCTCAAAACATTTCGATGACAATTAGGAAGTCACGATTCAAGGGTATGTTTGACACATGCGGAAAGTCCTCGAGATCCTTGATAGAAGTAAAACACAAGATGGGTATATTCCATATCTCACGTGCTCACGCAAAGATGGTCATCCAAGGTTTTTCAACAATCAAAATCAAAAGGTAAAATAAAGCAAGAAGTTCTCATCTTTGGAAATTTCAATAATTTGAATGCAGAAGTTTCGATATTTTACGATTCTGAATATCAAAAGCATAGAAATGAACAATATCAGACTGAAATAGTTTAGATATAAATTGAAACAATACACTTTGAAAAAAATTAAAACGTTAAATTACAGGAGTAAATTGAAATTAGAAGAAGATTTACTATCTGTTTCATAAAGTACACAAATATGAAGTTATAAATATAATTACTTGAGAACTATAAGGATCATATCGTATCATTATATTTTCATAATGCCTGATGTTTATTTCTTTTACTTCCTTGTTATTTACTTTTTACAAGTTAATTTGGTAAATTTTCTTTTAATTTCTGTAAAGGAAGACACTTCATTGCAAAGTACGTTTTGAAAGGAATCAAAGAATGTTCCAAAAAGGATATGTATTGCAATAATTAATGTTGACGATGTCATAATTTAATCATGACTCGTCCTGCACCGTTAAAATATCCACATCTAAAATAGCAAATCAGTGCTTCAATACCTTCTCGACAATAGACTAATTTTGAAGATATAAATTATTTTCTGTACCCTCCGGATACAATAATCCTAATAAGCCCACTTAATTCAAAAACGTTTCAGCTAATAATTATAAGCAATAAACACTACATACAAAAAGCAATTAAATTTTATCTTACATCAGGTTGCAATACATGCAAGAATTCGGTTACAGCGTTCCTTTTACGTACAACAAGCCATAACGATCCAGTAAAGGTATCTCCGGCATTCAAATATAAAACAATAGGACCTTTCCCGTCTTTTATCCTTTTCCTTGCTTCCCTGATTACGTAAGCCTTTATTGCAGAAACCTCAATGCCATCCTTTGGTTTTATTTTCACACGGAGTAGACGATGCGACGCGAGAATCTCTTCATAATGCAAACGCATGTCATTATCGTGCAAAATTAAAATCTGTCTAAAAGTCACTCACGAAGTAATTGGAGATTATCGTTCAAAGTATTTAAAAAAAACTAAATGAGTTTCTTCTCAGGTATTATTCATTCCTGCAG
>VTPC01072834.1:0-12661 GCA_011009095.1 Ignelater luminosus | reverse complement strand
ACGGGCGGACCCCTACGAGTAAGACTTTAAGAACACAAAAATAACATGAAGAAAGGAGAAACCGATAAATCGAGAATTGCGGAATACGTATGGGGTGAAAACACAGCATCCAATGGGGTAATGCAGATATAGTGACCAAAAAAGACAAAAAAAACTCGTAGAAAACTGAAAGAGGCCACATACAAAGTGCTAGTCTCTTTTGAAAGAAATGAAGAAAATATAAAAAATAAATTAATTAGTTAATGAGAAATCTATAAGATTCGTTTCATAATACGGAATTTTTGTACAGTTTGTACAACGATCCTCTCATATATGTTCCATTACTTGATTATGATTAAATTAAAAGTTTTTCCAATATCGTTAAACATCTCTGTATTATTTGTTTGCCTCTGATAAATTTAAAAATAAATAAACCCCAGGAAAATATCAACGCTGCGAGAATTTACTCCAAAAAGATATCGCTATTTATCGGTAGTAGATATATCCTTTAAATCTAAATTCGATTCCATTGCACATCCATCCGTCTCACTGAATCTTAATACTCAAATTCCGTGGTAATACATCAAAGAATTTATAAGTAAATATATCTCATATTTGACGTCAATTTTATAAAAATACGTAATATACGAGAAAATATTTTGCTTTTTAAAGTTTTTCATGCATTTAGAATTGAAAGTATATAAGTTAATTATTTTATTCAGAACTGTTGTAGTAAACAAAACGATAATGATACTGCAACAGTAGTATATAAGGTGCAAGACCAATTTTGAAAAAACGGTCTCTCGGAAGTAATATGATCATGTAGCAGGTGTAAATAAAGATCTTGTTTCTCACTTGAGTGAAGTTATTTTCTTGCTAACTTTAGAAAAACGTACCACTTGTGATAAAAGAGATATTTTACCAACAGTGGAAAAAGGTTTGCTAACAACTCAAAAATCAGAAGTAAATATTAATAATTTTTGTTAATTATGGACTTTTGCAAGTTTTGTCTTAGAAGCGCTTGCGTTTTCTATAGTTTTTATAACTTTATAAATGAATCATTCAACCAATTGTTTCTCATTTCGAGCACTGACAATATACTCTGTTATTGTTCCACGTGATTCTTTCAGTTACAATGTAGTCCCAAAACTGAAATAGAATATGCCTCGCTAACTTTAAAGACAAATCAGTATGAGTTTGATGTACTAAAAGAAATTCAATTCTGAGGTAGGCCCACGTAGAATTTAAATTAAGTGACCAAAGCAAATAATTATGTGAGCAAAATAAAATTTGTTTGGACCCTTTCAACCCACTTCGTATGCATTCCAATAAGGATAGCCCAGAATGGATAAAACAGGAAACAAACTCCAATAGCTCATATATACATAGACGGTCGTCTGCAGAACCGGCTGTAAAATTTCACTTCTTCTACGATACAAATATGTGCCCTTTCAACAATCGCTTTTGAATGCTCTTCGTATTAAACAATTTTCATGATTAATATATGGTGTTGGGATTTTTTAAAGTTCCACCCCTGTAATCTTGATACCAAATGACTATACTTTTGTTAAGTAAATCTTTTCAAATTATGGTCAGATTGAAGTTTGGTCTGTACAATCATTTAATTAAATTTAAAATTGTTGATTTTCAGATTTCTTTTTCCCTTTTAAAAAATGAAAATTGAAAATCGAATTGAAATCAAATTCATTTTGATACGTTTCTCAGAGATTCCTTATTGTCACCTGTAAAAATTTTATTTTTATCAAATAATTATCCAGAAATTCCAAATCGAATTAAAAAAGTATAAACAGGATCAAAAATTATCGATTCTATTTGTGAATCCACTTTACAGTCTAAGTCGATCCTGCGCTTTTAAACTTCCGAGCAAGATCAACAGGTATTTTCTGTCATCGTATTGCATTTGATACAATTTGAAATTCTGTCACCATTATTTTCGGGTACTAATCTGATAGTGTAGTCTTGTGTTGTGTGAGTCTTTAGTAGTCTCCTCCCTTGGAATTTGAAGGTAAAATTCAAATTCCTCTTTATAAAATTATTGCATAATAGTAGAAATATTGAAGTTTGTTCTGCAAGAAACTTCCTGCCGCTAAATTTCTTTGGAACACGTTTATTGGTTAAAACGTTTTTCAACGTTGGGTATGATCGTTTAATAATAATCCCCTTGAATTTTAAAGGTATGAATTTCCTTCAAGTCTTATTTGTGTTTATCTAATGGTGGTTATTTTAAAACAACATTGGGAAACTCCTGAGAGGATTAGTTTATCCCTATCATTTAATTGTCAGAAATCCTTGAGAGAATTCAGTTTTAATTCATATATAGCAAGCTCCCGGGATATCCGTTAGATCCCAACAAATTCAAAATCCTGGATATTTGAAACTGCGTAATACCATGAATTTTCTATAAATGTAGTTCCAGGATAGATTAGTGTTTGTACACTGAAGTTTTTGAGGCGACTAATCACACAATTTCAAAGTTTCTGAAATACTTCTTTAAGCAATTTTGAAACTTTCGTTACTTCATTGTCGGTCAAGTCAAGCAAATTTAATACTTTGATGACGTCATCTGCTTAACTTTTGGGTTAATAATTATAAAACAGGACTATAATGCACTTATGAATTAGAAATATAATAACTGTTGGCTGACTTTTCACTATTGTGTTTTATATCTATATTGCTAAATAAGAAGACTGCAATTCTTCCGGCTTTTGGTTTCCTCTGGGAATTTTCTGTTTAAAGAAAACATTTGGCAACTAACTAAATAATTGTTATTTGTCATTTTTTGTCACAAAATCCTAATCGTAATGCAGATTTGATCTTGCCACCTGCAACTTAAGGTAAGATAAGAGTTTTCTTTCGGTTGGACTAGTTGGTTTGCTAAACTCCCTATTTCCTTTTCTTATTCGTTACATGGCGCAAATGCAGATGGCAACTTTCGATATATGTCACACCATGGTGACTAGGCGCTACAAAGTGCAAAATAATACAACTGAATCTGACATTAGACAAAAAGGCGTCTTAAGAAATTTTGCTATAAACACCAAATACCGCCGGTACTGCAAAAAGTACGCCTAAATCCACTGAATCTAAAAGTTCAAAATCAAATTTAGAGACTTAAGATATGGATTTTCATAATGTTATCAAATAAGTAAATATTTTAGAAAAACTGCTGAAAATTTTGTGAAAAATGTTAGGAATCTACTCTTAAACATTCGCAAACGCTAAATAAGAACAGATTGTTAATTCAAAATTAGAATTATTTTTAGACACAAAACTCAAATCACTAATCGAGCAAAAATCAAAACTATCAAGAAATTACTTGCAAGAAAAACCAAACAAGATTGTGTTAACTTTAGCAACACAAGCGCGTTCGTGCAAAAATAGAATCATTACCAGACGTTTTTGGTAATTTCTAGGAAATTTGATTCAAATTATTTCTTTCCACGTGTTCCTATAAACCTTTGAGGATTTGTAACATATATCCAGCAATATTCTGCATGTACTCTGTGTTAGGTAGATCTAGTAGTCATAAATAAATAATAAAAAAAGAGACAGAATATAAAAATAACAAATAGACATTACATGTTCTGTAACATAAAATATAAATAAAGTTATTCTTATAATCCAAACATAGTGTCAGGTGTAAAAACCAGCGTATAATGAAAACGGATTAGATACATATGTAATAAAACAAGAAGAATATTAAAGATGGATGGAAATTTTAATAAGCCTAGTAAATTGATATGTAATAGAGAAGCAGCCAACTGGCGTAGATTTAAAGAAGATCTTGAGACGTACATGATGGCAACCGGACATATAGACAAGCCAGATGAAACTAAAATTGCAATTTTCTAAATATAGCAGGTGAAGAAGCTAGAGATATATTCAAACTGCTTGAATTGAAGGAAAAAGAGAAGAAGCAGTATCAAATGGTCTTGCAAGCATTCGAAAAACACTGTATCCCAAGGAAAAATATAATTTATGAAAGTTTTATGTTCTTTTCTAGATAACAACAAGAAGGCGAGACTTTTGAACATTTCTTGGGAGATATTAGGATCATGGCTAAGAATTGTGAATTCGGAGAACAAGAGGATAAAATGATACGTGACAAAATTGTTATCGGAGTAAATGAGGTAACTTTACAAGAGCGACTTTTAAGAGTATCTGATTTGTCCTTGACTGCAGCAATAAACCATTGTAGAGCAGCAGAAGCGGGAAAGGTGCAAATTAAATGTATGCGAAGTAAAACGTCATCTGTTTCAGTTGTCACTATGACATCTCAATAAAAATCAAAGTTTCATAAAAAACTATGTTTTAAGTGTAATAAAAATCATAAATGGGGAGAATGTCCTGCTTTTGGGAAGGTTTGTCTGCTTTGCAATAACAGAAATCATATTGCAGTGGTATGCAAGCAAAAGAAAAAGCAATATGGAAATGCTCAAGATAGATTAATAAATAGGAAAATAAAAGTTGGAGAGATCGCACAAAAGGAAGAAGAAAGTGAAGAAGAAGTTCTTCACTTGGACCATAGTGAAATTGGAACTATTGAAACTATAAATGAGGTAAATGGAATAGTTACTAATACAAAGTATTGGCTGGAAACTGTCAAAATAAAAAGCGTAATTTCGATACCTTTCAAGTTAGATACTGGTTCTGTTTGTAGCATATTGCCGGTAAAAGATTTTGAAAAACTGAATAAAGAGTGTCATAATAGGTTAGTGTGCCATAAAACTCACTTAGTGTTAGTTGTATTTAATGGAAACGAATTAAAACCTATAGGCAGTATAGAGTTAGAATGTGTTGTTAGAAATATTAAAACCACAATCAATTTTGTTATAGTTGATACAAATAGTACTCCAATATTGGGCTTAGAAGATTGTATTAAATTTAACTTAGTAAAAAGGGTAGATGTCATTTCAAATAAAGATGATGAACGAGCAAGATTTATTCAGAACAATAAGACAGTATTTTCTGGTCTAGGGAAAGTAGGGAAGTATTCGATTAGATTAAATAATGCTGCAGTGCCAAAAATTAAACCAGTTTGTAGAATCCCAGAATCTATAAAAGATAAAACAAAAGAGGCTTTAGATAAGTTAGAAAGAATGGAAGTAATTTCTAGAGTAAGTGAACCAACTGAATGGTGTCATAATTTAACTATAGCAGAGAAACCAAATAAAACTCTTAGGTTATGTTTAGATCCTCGTGAGTTAAATAAATATATTTTACGAGAGCACTTTCCTATTCCAAATCCAGATGAGATATATAATAGGCTAGTAGGAAGAAGTATCTGTACTGCTTTAGACATGAAAGACGGGTATTTTCAGGTTGAATTAGATAAAGAGAGTAGCTTCCTTTGCACCTTCGGAACTCCATTTGGCAGATATCGTTACAATAGAATGCCCTTTGGTATAAGTTCAGCTCCTGAGGTGTTTCAAAAATTAAATAACCAAATTTTTGGAGATTTGGTAGGTGTTGAGATTTACTTTGACGACATCATTGTCGCAGGTCGTAACGAATTAGAACACAATAGAATTTTACAACAGGTAATTGATCGGGCTAAACAATGTAATGAAAAATTTAACGTAGCTAAATTACAATATAAAGTATCTGAGGTGAAATATTTAGGATGATCATTTCGAAAGATGGTATTCGGGCAGATCCTAAACAAATTGAAGCAATATTAAATTTAAAAGCACCACAAAATGTTAAAGAACTCCAAAAATTCCTTGGTATGACCAATTATCTCAGTAAATTTATACCTAAATATTCACAAACAACTGCTTCACTAAGAAATTTACTTAAAAAAGATTCATTGTGGCAATGGGACGTAAAATCATGAAACTGTATTTCAAAAATTAAAATGAAGATTAAGTTGCGCCCCCACATTAAAAACTATTGACAATGAATCTATTTTAACCATACAAACTGATAGTTCTCAGCTAGGTATTGGAGCATGTTTGTTGCAAAGAGGTCAGCCGATTTCATTTTCATCAAGACGTTTAACAGAAACTCAAAAGAGATGGGCACCAGTTGAAAAAGAGATGTTTGCAATATGTGCAGCATTAGAAAAATACCATCAATTTATTTATGGTAGGAAAGTGATCACTGAAACCGATCATAAACCTCTGATAGCTATCGTCAAGAAAGATATAAGTAAAGTAATCCTTAGATTACAGAAAATGCTTCTTAAATTACTTAAATATGATTTAGATATAAAACACTTACCGGGAGAAAAAATGTTTGTAGCCGATTTTCTTTCTCGAAATTATATACTTGACAATGCTCGTGATGATCCTTCTTTACTTGAAATGGTACACTGCTTTGAAATTGATTTGCCAATTTCAAAAGAGAGATTAATCCAATTTCAATCAGCAACACAAAACGATAAAATTTTGAGTTCATTACTGGAATGTTACTATAAAGGGTGGCCAAAATCTTGTCTTAATATTGTAGATAAAGAACGTCAAGTAATGTGGAACCTTAGAAATGAGGTGCATGTTCAGAATGGTGTAATTTTTTATAACAATAAGGTTGTAATACCTCAGTCTTAGAAATGAAATGCTCAAAATCATACATGCAGCTCATTTGGGTATTAAAAAATGTAAAAAAAGAGCTAGATCTTTATTATTTTGGTATAGTATGAATAGAGATGTAGAGGAATGGGTTAGGTGTTGTCAAGTTTGCCAAAGATTTCAGCCAGCAAATATTAAAGAAACATTAATACCTTCATTGCCATTCTTTGAAGTTGGCACAGATGTATTAACATATGGAGGTCATGATTATCTGGTGATGGAAGATTATCTATCCAAGTGGTTTGAAATCAAACACTTACAAACCAAAGCAGCAAAAGAAATTATTATTAAATGCAAACAAATATTTTCCACATTTGGCATACCAAAAATATTAATGTCTGATAACATGCCTTTTAATAGTTTTGAGTTTAAGCAGTTTGCCAAAGAATCAGATATAGAACTAGTAACTTCCAGTCCCAGATATGCTAAGTCAAATGGGCTCGCGGAAAAGTCTGTGAACATCGTGAAGGCCATTCTTAAGAAGTGTAAAGAAGATGGATCAGATTTTCACTTCGGCCTTTTAAATTACAGAAACTCGACAGTTTGCGATACAGATTATACACCCGCCCAGATTTTAATGAGTCGCAATTTAAGAACTAATTTACCTTGTAGTTACGATTACTTAAAACCAAAAGTTATTGAGAATTTTAAGAAGACGCTACTAGAAAAGCAATCTCAAATGAAAAAATTCTATAATAGGCAAGCAAAGGACAGACCACAATTTAAAGAATATGAGGAAATACTTATTAGAGATGACAAATTAAAAACGTGGATGCCAGGAAAAGTTATCAAAGTTCTAGACTCACCAAGATCATATCTTGTAAAAGGACCTAAAGGAAATATACTCAGAAGAAACAGTCATCATTTAAGACATTTCCATCAAGCTAAGAAAGCGAATGTTAATGACGGTTTAGAGGATGATACTCAAGGAGACATTGAGAATAAAATTAAAGATCAGGAAGATTCCTTGTCTACATCTAGTCCAAGAATTCAAACAAGAGCTGGCAGAATTATAAACAAACCATCCAGACTAGATGATTATATTGTGTATTGGGCAAGAAAAGTTATTCTTAAAATCCAAACACTCTGTTCTTAAATACAGTTAGATATTATTAATTTTAATCAATCTCTAGAATTAAAACCTCAGATGATTATTACATACTTCGTAAATTAATAATTTTAAATCCCGCCTGGTTTCAAGCCCATATCTCTGATTCACCTAGCTTTTCCTTTCCAGCAGAGCAGGATCCTTCTCCAAGTGAAAGTTAAAGAATACAGTTTCTTTTAGACTACAAGGTCTGTCCGGAAAGTATCCGACCTTGTGTTCTAACTGCGTACCTACGCGTGGTATTGTCAAAAACAGTTATTTACTATGAACGGGGGACCTTTATGAGTGCCCCCGCCATGTAGCATCGTCCTGCCAATTTTCAGTCGACACGGTACTCTGAATAAACGTTTAACCTCGAGCGCGTCGCATTTCACTATGACTGAACGCGTCGAACAAAGAGTATACAGGTCATTCGTGTTCAGAAACCATTCATATGATTCGCAAAGTCTACGGCGATGAATCTATGAGTAACCTGCAGATTAAAGAGTGGTTTAGACAATTTAAAGATACCGTCGACCCTCGTTCTGGCAAGCCCGCAACGGCAAAAACTCCTGAAAATGTGAAACAAGTGTACGTTTTAATCAATCAAAATCGTGGTTTGATTGTACCATACAGTTTTGAAGCGATTACGTGACGCAGTGAGAAGGAAACAACCAGATTTGTGGAAAAGTGTCGACTCGGTGCTTCACTACAACAACGCACTTACCCATTTCTTGCACTATGTTACGTGTAAAAGTGGATTATGTGATCCTATTAGAATGATGCAATTTTTACGATGCTTATTCATGGGGTTGACCTTGAAAAGATAATCTCCAAGGAGGCGAATAGGGTTCTCCTGCGACAGCTGATAGATTACACAATACTTAATGTGTGTCCCACGAAAAATGGAACTTTTGCAAATTAAAAACAAAAAGTCATTATTGTAGCAAATATTATTTATTTTATTCAAAATAGTCTCCTTCTGCAAGTTTTTAGGTCGTTTTTACCCAACGCCTTTAGTATGTCGGCCAACGCCTTTTGGATAGCATTTACGTCGGCATAACGCTTTCCTTTCATCAGCAAATGCAGTTTAGAGAATAAGAAGAAATTGCATGGAGCTACATCAGGCGAGTACGGGGAATGGTTGATGGTTAAAATGCCATTTTTGATCAAAAAAGTCCGTGATTACGTTTGAACGGTGAGAAGGGGCATTATCGTACAACAAACGCCTTTGTCACGGTATTACGGCCGCATGCGACGAATACGCGAGATAAGACGCTTGATAACACCAAGATAAAACACAGCCGTAACCGTTTGGCCAGGTGGAACGAATTCTCGGTGTATAATACCCTCGGAATCGTTGAAACAAATCAACACTGTCTTCACTTTCGACTTCTCAAGACGACTTTTCTTCGAATGTGGCTCGGTTGGGTGGGTCCATTGCGCACTTTGAGGTTTGGTTTCGGGATCGTATTGAAAACACCTCGTCTCGTCACTAGTCACAATGGACTATTTGAAATTTGGGTATTTTTTAACTCTTTAATCAAGTCTCTGCAATGTTGAATTCGAACCGATTTTTCGTATTCGGTCAATTTGTGTGGAACAAACCGTGCACATAATTTTCGTAGATTTAAATGGTCGGTCAAAATGCGATGAATTGAGTTTTTCGATATATTCAATTCACTTTCCATGTATCACAATGAAGATTTCGGTTCCTTTTTGATAAATTCACGCACTTTTTTAATGTTACTTTCAGTAGTCACGGTTTTCGAAGGACCTGGATGTTTGTCGTCCAGAATGTCCTCTCGACCTTCTTGGAACTGCTTAAACCACTCATGCACTCGGATACGGGATAGACAATCATCGCCATAGACTTGTTTTATTATATTAAACGTTTCGGTAAAAGTTTTACCGAGTTTAAAACAGAACTTAATGTTTGCCCTTTGTTCGAATTTCATGTTTCGACCGATACCACAAACAAACTGCCACTTTGCGCGCTATATCTCGGCTTCTACTGAACCAAATGTCATACAATGTTTACAGTACATGTATCTTTGCGATGCACGTAATTGCCAATAGATGGCGCCACTAAAATGAAATATTTTGAAAAAGTTCCGTTTTCCGTGGGACTACTGATTGGCTGGCTTTCCGTACTCGCAGTCGAATCTCCGTAAAAATCTTTTCCACAAATCTTATGTTCCCTGAAAGAAATCTCACTACGCGTATTGACAGAAACAAACAACGATTAATGTCAAAATAAAACATCTATTGACACACATAGGATTCAGACAAATATTTACAAGTGCGGTAATAATTAAACAAAACAGGAGAACATAAGCCCAGGTTACAAACAAAGTTTAACATAAAGGCACACACATAAAAAAGTACACAATAAACAAGTAAGCGATATCAATTAAATATAAACAAGGAATAAAAAGTATTAATCAAATATAAACAGAGAGTGAGCGCTATTAACTAAAGTAGGTCAATAATCTCGTGACCTATATTCCAAATGTTATTATTCTTATTGCAAAGAAACAAAACGTGAATCGATGATTTGGAGAATTTCGATAATAAACTTTTACTGTTAATGCAATATACAGGGTGTCCCGTGACTCGTCTACCATAGCTTAAAGGTGTGTTCCTTGGGTAATTTCAAGTCGAAAATACCTAATACATATATGTCCAAAACTCAGTAGTAAAGGAGTTATAGGCGATAGCATTTTCCATAAAGAAATGGTTTGGCATAATTATTACGCATTGTTATTGTTTAAAATTAAAATTCTTCTTAAGCTTCTTCAATAATGTTTATTTATAATAAACCTATAGATTGAATCTAGTTTAATGATTCGATTGTTGATAACCCTGCTTCGGATTTGCAATAAACAAAGAGATGCAATTCGCTCTTGCAATATTCTTACTAAGAAATGTAACAAATAATCTCTTCAAGATATTCGTAAGTCAATCGCTCAAATATTAAATAACATAAATATACAATAAAGCAAACTTACAGCTAGAAATTCCACAGGGTAAAAATGAATATTAGAGAAACATAAAATAATACACAATGTGAAATACACTTTGTAATTTAGAATTTTCAAAACGGAACAAATATTTATGCAATACTTACAATAATTATTAGAAGGAATCTTAGCGTAGCGCTAAGTGTAACGAGAATTTACAAATAATCTTAACAATTTTAGCTAGCAATTTCTTGTGAAATACGGCACGGTACACCTTTGACAGCCCCCGTACAGTGCCGACTTGGCTTTCTACGACTTTTAGCTGTTCCCCAAATAAAAGAACATTCTTAAAGAAAGAAGATTCGACGACGTGGGGGAGATAAAAAGAAATACGACGAAGCAGTTATTAGCTATTTCGAAAGCTGAAGACACGGAGTGTTCCCGAAAGTGAGGAAATTGCTGGGAGAAAGCTGTGGCTTCCAAAGGGTAGTACTTTGAAGGGGACATCATTGTCATTGTGCAAGATTTATCTCTTTCTCTTACTACAGCACAAGGTCTTATAGTTCCCCGGCAGACCTCGTATTAGGTACATAGCCGCTATTGTTCTATACAGAGCTTTCATTTGAAAACTTCCCACCTTGAATAACTTTTTAATTAGTAGAATAGTAGTTTTGGAGGGGGATATTTAATAACCCATTCTAATCAGCAGGGAAACTCTCACCCTTCCCCCAAACCATCCCCACCACAAAATTTTAAATGGTACTACACCATGTGTGGATATATCATTTTAAAGGGTATAACATTCTCAATGTTTTACATTAAAGAAAAAATTAAATTCGTGAACTACAGATAGAAATGTATTTAATTCATTCAATACATTTGCACCCCACCTGGAGGTTTCGTCAAACCTTGGACTTCAACAAGGGCATTCCCACACAAAATCTGGTAGGTGGCGGTCGAGGCGTACATTGACCTTTTGCGCACCTTTATGTATAAAAAAGAATGAGCTGTTTTTACATATTCGCCAAAAGATGTCCCAGTACAAAACACCGGTAAATATTTGCACTTAATTTCACTAAGGTTTCAAACGAGTGTTCATCGCAATCAGTCAAAATTTATAAAAGAAAACCAAAAATTTATTAAACGATAATTTCTTTCTTTCAAGAGCGAAGACTTTAAACCACTCGAAAATTGTTCTAAATAACAACAAATTAGTGTCATTGTTTGTTCACAATCCTAACTTAATTGAAGAGGGCTAGGGTTACGGGAAACAAAAAGGTCCTTTAACTCACGAAACACAAAACTTAAAGGGAAAATTTTATTCCCATTTACTCGCAAGGTTCAAGAATCACATTCGACTGAAATAGCCGCAATAACAGAAAAGCCACTATTTCCTAAGTTCAGAAAACAAACTTCCAAATAAATTACAATTAGGGTAAAGAAATGTCCCAACAACACCCGGTAAAACTCGAAGGTCGGTCTGCACTCTCTTGCTGACCGAAGCTATCTCTACCGCGCATTTCCAACTTGGCGCACAAAACGGCTTAGCGTGGCACCACACCCCACACTGGTTTACGGGTGGACAAAAATCATTGTTTCGAAAGTTCGATATACCAACATTTTTTAGTATAGTTTAATATGAGGGGATTAGAATTTTTACTTGGATCCGTTTTTCTATTAACAAAATATGACATCAAAGTCAAGTATTGAACAAAACCCTATTTCAAGTAAAAACAATTGTACAAAATTTTAGGGCGATTACAAACACATTAGTAATTCAATTAAAAAACTTTCTACTTTGTCTGTTAATGCACCTAATTAGTTACTAAAATGCAATAATAGATGATTTGTAAAGTTTTTAATGATATTGTAGAGACCATTTAAATATAAAGTACACTTTTATCTATATCTTGAAAGTTAAATGGTCATAAACTATTGTGCCACAGCGACTTTCAAGGCGAAGTAAGGTGCGAATAATCCATTGAACCCCTAATAACATAAACAAATAGATTTCAGCTGCGGTAACCTGCGGCTTTGGTTAA
>VTPC01072831.1:0-10409 GCA_011009095.1 Ignelater luminosus | reverse complement strand
TTTATGTACCTTCAGTTCAGTTATGAGCTGCCTTTTGTTTTCATTTTGTGTTAGATTTATTTGAGTTTTGGTTCTAATAACACAAAAGAAACACGCACCTGTGGCGGGGCTACCGAATCCGATTATTAAATTGTTGTTGAAGACTTTACTGAAATGCTTGTAATTCACTCGCAAGTTCTTGCTTGTATTGTGATTGTAAATCTCCCACAGTATTTAGATCATAAATAAATTCTTCTTGATTTTCTTCTTCCATAGTGACTCTCTTTACCCTTTAACTAGCTTATAAATTCTTTAACTGCCGTAAACTTTTCACTGTGCTTTGCAGTACGCCTGTCCCCATCTCTTTTCTCTGAGATTTCAGTTTCTTCCATAATTTTTTTTACAGATTGTATGCAGTGTTCTTTGGCTAACACTAAACATAGATGTGAATCGTTTTTGACAAACTTGATGTCTGTTACCATCCATTGTCACTTAAAGTAAAAGAAATGAATGTTAGTTACATACACAATACAATGTATGTTTTAACTTACCTAATATTTCACAGAGAAAGAATGAGATTTTTCGTTCAGTTTTCTACATTTCTGACGTTGTGGGTCATTTATATGTAAAAAACTCGCCAGTATGATTTTGTTAGCCTCTTTAAAAAGGATTGCCTCAAACGAATTATCTTTTCCTTCGTAAATGTGTTACACATCAGATTTTCATTTTTGTGATTACATACAGCATTAAAATCATAATTGTCCAAGTTGAAATTTATATTGGAATACCTAAAATTGGAATTTTGATAAAACATCACACTTAACCTACAAAGTAACAAATTCATATACCTCACAGTTTTTTTTCTTCTGCGCGATGTTTTCGATATTGCGCGCTTTCTGGTACCACGGTCGCTATCACCAACGACATGTTCCACTTCTAGTACCTTCATTATTAAACACCAAAACCAAAACACATGAACACGTCACTAAAACATCAAAATATCTAGAAACGTTCTACAAGCTGTAATAACCGCACCGGAACAAATTGCTAGTACTCCTGGACAAAACTCGATTTGTTTGTCAATGCTAACAGAACAAAATGTGCTTTGAATGTCCAGGATATGGAAAAAAACATACGGTCTATATAAGGAAAACATTGCCATCTTTAGTTGAAATTTTTTAGAAATGGACAAAATGCACTCTGCAAGTCTGCTCCTCATATGTCCACCCCTATAATCAGTCTTATTTTGAAAGATACAGAGAATTTATAGAATGTATGGCAACGACCGGGAGGTACAATTCTACAAAATTAAGACATCACTTTTAAGTATTGCATAATAAAGTGGTATTTTTCCTCTAATCAGTCGATTAAGAAACAAATTCTATATATGATGTCATTTTTCAAAGTCTGATAAAATCCTGAGAATATCTGGCCCAAAAATTAAATTCGAGGAGGTGGGTTCAATTCTATCGGTAAAAGAGTTAACATAAGTAAGAAATATGTAGTACATTATATGTTTTATTGATGATACAATTAAACAGTGATCTGAATAGCAACGTTTCAATAATTGGAAGAATAATAATAAAAAAATAATGGAGAACAGATGTAACAATAATTTTAAATAATGTATTTCGGTAATGCATTTGGTCGAGATAGAAACTCAATTCGGCGTTGGCCCGCTGGCCCGGGTTGCCAGTGTCCAGCTAGCCTAAAAGCAAGGACTAGTGAATATAATATCTTAATTTGGTTGCTGCATTTTAATGCAGGTTTTTTGGATTAAAATCGTTTATTCAGCATACTAAACTCAACATTTTTTAATGAATTAATGCAAACCCGCGTTTGTAGATCCTGCGACCAAACATCCAAGAAATTCAGATATCCATAAATAAGCACCGTCGCAAATGATATCAGTGTAGCTGCCTCATACGAGGGTGGTCTGAAAAGTTTCCGACCTAACAAACATACAAGACATTTTTTCTGAAATTTTTTTTTTATTTTTCAACATAGTCTCCTTGTAACTCTACACACTTCTCCCAGCGATGCTCCCATCTCTGTAACCTGTCCAAATAGTACTCGGCATTTTTCTCTGGAAAATAATTGTTCACGAAGGTGATTGACTCTTCAATTGACGAAAATCTTTGTCCTCCGAGCGAAATTTTAGATAATGGTACAAAAAGAAGTCGCTTGGGGCTAGATCTGGTGAGTAAGGCGGATGGTCAAGCAGTTCAACCCGTAATTCGTGGATTTTCGCCATGGCAACCGCTGAGGTGTGAGACGGTGCATTGTCTTGGTGAAACAGGATTTCCTTTTTCTGCAAATGTGGCCGTTTTTTTCGCAAGTTCTGCCTTCAGCTTGTCAAGTAATGATGCATAGTATGCTCCTGTAATGGTTTTTTTTCCTTTTTGAAGATAATCGATTAAAATAACTCCATGACTATCCCAAAAAACAGTCGCCATCACTTTCCCAGCCGAAAAAACAGTTTTTGCTTTTTTTGGAGCCGGTTCCCCTTTTGCAGTCCACTGTTTGGACTGTATTTTTGTTTCGGGCGTATAATGGTGTATCCAAGTTTCATCTACAGTAATTAATCGACGCCAAAACTCGGATTTATTTCGCCTAAACTGCGGCAAAAGAGCGTTGAAAATATTCATTCGAACACGTTTTTGGTCTAACGTGAGCAAACGCGGCACCCAACGCGCGGACAGCTTTCTCATGCCTAAATGTTGATTCAATATGTGACAAACACGTTCTTTTGACATGTTCATAACCCCTGCTATCTCTCTCACTTTAATTCGGCGGTCGTCTAGCACCATTTAATGAACTTTGGCCATGTTTTCGTCGGTAGTTGCAGTTTTTGGACGTCCCGAACGTTCATCGTCTCCCAAGCTCTTACGGCCACGTTTAAATTCAATAGCCCAAAATTTCACCGTGGTAAATGATGGTGCAGAGTCCCCATACACAGAATCCAACTCATCTTTTATTTGCGAAGGCGTATTGCCTTTCAAAAACAAATATTTAATGACAGCTCGATACTCAATTTTGTCCATTTTCACAAAAAAACTCACATCAACTCACTCAAACGACTGTTACATACAAACTGTGCGTCCAAAATGGCGGAAACTTTGGTGAGTAACTTTCAACAGGGGAACAACGAAATTCAGTAGCTTTTATTTACGAGTGCTGCCATCTTCACGTTGAGGTCGGAAACTTTTCAGACCACCCTCGTAACTTTATTGGGACTTCTATACTTCAAGAGTTACCTTTCCGCCAACATTTTAGAAATGTAAATGCCAGAAGTCGTAAAACATAAAAAAGAACAAGTAGGATCTTTCTTTAATACCCATTATCTCATTCACGTGCAGACACTGTTGCCGTTTACTTCAGAAGTTTAATATTATAAAATATAGCAATCTTAAATTTAATTCATCCTACTTACCTATAATTTTTGCATTTTTTTACTGTTTTCGCATAAGTAAAACTTATAATATGTTTACTGAGCTACGGCTATTTCACTTAATAAACGAATTCCCACCAAACTCGTTAATAATTTATCACTTTTAACCAAATCTCCGTTTCCTAATTTCGGAGGTGTCAAATCTAGCTGGTTAGCAAATAAGGTGACGCTCAAAAGAAAAGGTACAGAGGAACAATTGACCGAAAGCCCTGTTTTCCAAAAAAAAACTGACTGCCGTTTGCAATTTATAACTTCGTTCAAGCATCTGCAATTTGGTTGACACTCTTTGCAGAAAGAGTTACATTAGAATTACTTATAATTAAATTTAAAAAAAAGAGGAGTTATAAATGATAAAGGCGGCTGGATGCGTAGGAGTATACGTGTTTGCAGGTCTGCAG
Organism: Ignelater luminosus; assembly: GCA_011009095.1. Lineage (NCBI taxonomy): Eukaryota > Metazoa > Arthropoda > Insecta > Coleoptera > Elateridae > Ignelater > Ignelater luminosus. The sequence continues at coordinate 6,581 of VTPC01072831.1, read as the reverse complement.
CGTTATATGGAAAATGAATTACTGGAGTCTTTCAAATCAGTCTCAATTCTTGATAAGAGTTAAAAGACCTTGAAAAGGGAATTGAAGAAACAGTTGCTCTGTTTGAAGAAGGTCAAAATTGCAAGGGAATGATAAAGCGCACGCCGTTAAAGTCTTAAACACTCAAGAAACCTTATAATAGTCCAGTCCAATTAGAAAAAAAGTGGAAGTTATACATACGAAGTGCGATCAAAAATACTGAGAATAATTTAATTAAAAACAAAGTAATAAGTTTACAACAAATTTGACTTAATCTCCTTCAAAGTACTCTCCTTGGCTAGCGATGCACTTATCCCAACGGTGGTTCCATGATTGGAAGCATTTCTGGAAGGCTTCTTTCGGAAGGGCATTCAGCTGCTCCGTCGTGGCCCTATCAATGTCGGGAATGGTGTCAAAACGTTTTCCTTTCGGCACGGTTTGAATTTTTTGTGGGAAGAGCCAGAAGTCGCATGGTGCTAAATCCGGAGAGTAAGGCGGATGTGGACAAACAGGAATCTTTGTTTGGCCAAAAACTCATGGATCAGAAACGAGGTGTGGCACGACACGTTGTTGTGCTGCAGGAGAAAACCACCTGTCTAGTTTTCTGGTCTCTTTCTCAGTACATCGTTTTGCAAACGTTGTAGTAGGCCCTTGTAATATTCAGAGTTTACAGTTGTTCCCCTTGAAACGAATTCTGACCGCACTATGCCTTCACTATCAAAAAAACAATGAGTACGACCTTCACGTTCGATTTCGACTGACGTGCTTTCTTAGGGCAAGACGAACCACTCGTTTACCATTGTGAACGCTGAATTTTTGTCTCAGGGTCACATCCATACACCCAACTCTCATCTCAAGTTATAATTTTTTTCATGAAGTCCGAATCTGCTGCAAGACGATCCTTCAAGTCCGTACAAACTGACACACTTTTCCTTCTGTTTGCCAGTCAAAAGTCTGGGAACAAATTTTGCACTCACTCGTCTCACTTGCAAATTATTACTTAAAAGGCTTTGCACGGACCCGTACGAGATGTTCAGTTCGTCGGAAAGTTCTTGAATAGTCAATCGCTTGTGTACACGAACCATTCTTGCAATTTTTTGCACATTTTCGTCTGTTTTGGAGGTCGAAGGACGTCCCGACCTCTGCTTAAATTTAAAGAAAATACAATTCGGTTTAGATGTTGCAAAATTTAATTTGAAATAGTAAAGTGCAGGTTGAAAATTTGTTTTTCTTGTTTGATCGTTTGACACTACTTAACTGAATTATTATTGTCAAATATGTAGATTAATAATGATGTGTCAAGTTTTAATTTTTTTTTAGTAACAATAAGCAATAAAATAAATGAGTTCCTTCTTAAACATTGCTCCCTACATAATTGTTTCTTGCTATTCTTCCTAAATGCAATAAGTTTTGCTCGTTATCATTAACAATTTTATTCATATTATCACCCTCAGCATCATCATATGCTTTGTCAATTTTATCAAAAGGGAGATTTGCCCAAATAGCAATATTATGCAAAATCGCAGCTGCATATTATAATACACACTGCATCTGCTGGGCGATAGTGCAGATGGTGTGTTGCAACAAAAGCTTGCCAAGGTCCCTTTGCTATTCCAAACGTTCGTTCAGTTCAATTTCATTTCCTGTAAACCTTAAGTTCATTGAATCTGTCTTCGAGAGCACCATTTGCAACTGAAAAAGGAGTAAATAACTACGGCTCTAGTCCAAAACCACTGTCACCAATAAGTATAGAAGTTCTGTCTTCATTGTTATATTCTTGTCTAAGATGGTTTTGACATCCTGAATTTTTCATATGGCTGAATCGTACACAGAATCAGGAAATGCTAGAATTCGGCAATTGGTTTTACCAATCATCATAACATTGATGCTAGAGAGAAGAGAATCAACGCAAATGCCACCGTAGGTAGCTGTCATTTAGGAAATTGAATTCCTCTATGGCTGGTGAATTTGGAAAAAAGGGTAGTCGTCAACATCATGTCGGGCACCAAGCAGTCCGCACGCCCGTCAACGGCGATGATGTTCTGGTGGCGACGGTGGAGCAGGCCGGAAGCAGGGTCCTCCAGGATCCCCGCCGATGCCGGTGACCCATTTTAGAGTGGAATGCCCAAGGACAGCCAGCGAGCCGTCACACAGTGACGACGGTTGCGGAACACGATGCGGCGGTTCTTTTCAGAACGGTGTTGATATTGTGTAGTGAGGGGTGTGAGAGTGTGTATATGTTGGAGTGGTGATGTGTGGGTGTCTAGGTGTGCATAGTGTGCCGTGGACTAGCGCAGAAACTGTTCCGGCAATTGCCTTCACCACTAAGGAAACCACGGAAAACCCTAGTGAGAACAAAGTGGCGGGTGATTAAGGAATGCGGCGTGGAGGAGTTGGGATGGGTGGTGTGCCAGGAATTATTTGGCGGGAAATTATTTTCCGGGAAGTTATTTGGCGGGAAGTTATTTGGCGGGAAATTATTTGGCGGGAAGTGTAGCGGATAGGCGACAAATTTTCGGGCTCGGTGGAATTGGTACCTTGAAAAGCCTCGAGCTCAAGGGTTTGGGTGGGAAAAGGAATTGGGTTGGTCGCGGCCCGGTAGCTACCCGGGCCGGTCGGAAGAGGCTGAGATGAGTGGATGATGGTGGCCGGGCCTACGCATCCCTACGCAGGCTCCGGTTGGTGGTGGAGCGGCCGTTGATCCATCTACTGCATCTTGGGTTGGGTTGAAAATGTGGCGGTCGCGGCCCTCAAGCTCACCAATTCTTGAAGACCGACGGTCGGGTGGGATGATGCAGCAGTGCGACCTCAAGTCGCCCCGTTGGCGGTGGAAATTGGGCCAAGTCTGTGCCTCACATTGATGCTATAAAATTCTTTTCTATTTATGAGACATAAGAAACTAAAGAAATTTTACCAATTGAAAATTTACATAAAAACGATGATATTTTTTAAACTAAAAACCTGAGATTTTTTTCACTTCTTGAACTTATTCTCCAAAGGCTACAAAACAGATCCCCGTTAAAAAAATTAAAAAATTGTCAATCTCCACTTTTTATAAACAATCAAAAGTTGGTAAAATTTAGTTAACAAAAGCATAACTAATAAACAAATTGTGGGAAAAATTTTTTCCGGTGGATTATTGTTCATTCATGTATCTCAATGATACCTGAAATTTCTTGTTACATAATATTTATATTTAATAGGTGAAAAAAATTTTTTTTGTTGAAGAGTGGAAACTAAGCGGTACGCGCGGTGCACACTGGGGCAGATGGTATAAAGACATGGCAAAAATAAAAATTGTTTTTTTTTCAATAAATTTTACAGTAACTTAGGAGTAATAGGGTAGGAATATTATAAAAGATAAAACTGAATGAAGATTTACTTGTCTTTTAATAAATAAACAAAATTTAAGTAATAATATGCGGAGATTAATGTAGGTAATTAAAGTGTATTTTGTATTATTGTACAATTACTCATAAATTAACTTAATACTTAATATTCATGTTTTACAACTGATTACAAATAAATAAATTATAACAATACAGTAATGTTTTTAAAATATTCACAAAATTATTCATCATCTGACGAAGCTAGTTCTTCCTGTTTAGAAATTGTTTCTTGAATTGAAGAAACTTTCGGAATTTGTAATAATTCTAAATTAAAAACAATATCAAAGTTACCCATGCCCTTTTTTCGTAACTACCTGTGGTTTCTGTCTTTTCTTTTGGTGTACCACTTCGACTATTGAGCAGCTTATATAATTTAAAAAGAGAAAATAAACATAGACATAATAAAAGTGTGGTATTTTCTATACTAATAACGATTATTAGAGTTTTTTTTTCGAGAAACGGGTAAAGATGGGTAACTGTTCTAAATAGATTCGTAAACTACATTAAATTTCCTTCATTTCGGTTAAAAAATTATTGCTGGGAAGAGTTGGAAAGATAATTAAAACTTTAAATGAAAAAATACATTATATTCTTATGCCTAAAATTGTGGAACACCAACATTAGAATGAATTGACACTCATTTTAGACAGAAAAAAAATTTTTTTTTGAACATGATTTTAGTAGAAAATATATTAAATATCAAGTTTAGATAGGTATTATGTGTATAATTAATTTTTTTTTCCACCTGATTTTTGCCATGTTTTTATAGCATCTGCTCCGGTGTGCGGCGGCCAGATCACGCGTTTTTAGCCCTATTTTCACCTCTAAATTAAAATAATAAATAGTGGTGGTGCAATTTCAAAAGTAGGACTTTTTTGTAGGAAATCTCCTGCTCTTTAAGAATCTTTTTTTTTGATTTCAGATATTTGCAATATTTTCCAAGATATTTGCAAAAAAACGAAACCCCTTTTTTACGAATTTGTTTATAATTTTTACAATTTTTTTGCGCAGGACTTCGAAATGTTCGAAAAGTTTCTAAATGCCATTTCGAATCGAATCACATCTGGATCATAATTTTTGGTAAAGTCAGGCGAAAAATAGCCAAAATGGAACATTAAAATGCACAATTGACTCAATCATAGAGGTCGCTGTGTTCGCTCTCACACACATAACTTCAGAATCTTAAATGGCGCCTCACCTCTTGTGATATGTTCTTGGAAAGGGAATAAGAATAGCAACCGTTTAGTAAAAATTAAATATAAATTGGCCTACTAGATCGCAAGTTACAGCGCAAAACGTTTCGTTTTAGTGATGAGTTTAAACGGCGTTAATCAAGTAAGTAGACACATTTAAATTATTTTGGTGCTTATTTCGGGTATGAAACAAATGAACGTAAACATTTTTAATTGAATAATTTAAATTGAACTGTCAGTAGAAAGTCAAAACGGTAGAAAAGGAACAACATAAAATGGGCGATCCTTTAAAGGAAGTACCTAACTCAGCAATTTACATTAGCAACTCAATTCACACTATTCAACTTTAATTACGTGTAGTGACACTCATTCTTCATTCGGAATTATCACTGAAACAATTGAATTGGTCACCTTGATTCAAAGTTACTATACAAAACGTCTCCTCATAACAACAAAGGTAACTCATATTCTTTACGTAAATTATCGCATCTCGGTTGTTTTAGTATAAACTTTCACAAGTACACCTTTGCATGTTTTGCATTGTATAAGGTGAATTGACCTATTAACGTGGGTTGCTACGTTTAGGTGTTGTCTTCAAACATTGCTATGTTTCGTGTTGTTCCTTCACTCTTGTTTTTACCTTTTAAGGACAGTTTATTTTACAGAAAAACCTACATTCATCTGTTTTGCATACCAAATATGCACTAAAACAATTGAAATCGTTTATTTAACTAGATAACGCCTTTTAAATTCCTAACTAAAATGACACATTTTGTGCTATAACTATTGATCAAGTAAGCCGATTTGAATTTTATCTTTACTAAGAGATTGCTATTGTTATTCCCTTTCTAACGACGTATCACAAGTACTGGGGTACCGCTTAAGATTTTTAAATTATGTGTGTGAGAGCGAACACAGCGACCTCTATGAACTTGTTAATTAATGTATTCTAATGTCCCCTTCCATAAATAGATTCGCGTGTTTTTGTTTTGAGAGACAATAAAAATTGGAAATTCTTGGAGTTTCTCGGTGACTGTATGAAAAAAATTGCAATTTGCAAACAAAAAGGTCGCCATATCAAAATAGGCCAAGGGCGCAATCAAACCTAAATCCGCTTCTGTTGATGTATCTTCGTTACGATTATTTTCGAAAAACAAAACTTCTTCATCTATTTCAATGATTTTGCCAATTACACTTCGTTGTTCCTTGGCTACTTTATTTTCAAGTAAAGAAACTTTATTCAGTTACAGTTTACAGACAGTTAGACATACCTACCCAACAAAAGTTTCAATTTGTCTTATGCCTGTGTACCGCTAGCTTTACCTAAAAATACATTCACTTAAAGTATTGTGTTTAAAATTAGTTATTAAAAAAACGGTAAAACGGTAAAACGGTAAAACGGTAAAAAAAATACTAGCTCATCTCTAGTCAAAGAAAATTTCAACCTTAATCTTGACAAATGTATAAATGGCAGAAATTAAATAAATATATTACCGCTACGCTGCTGATTACGCCGATTGATAACGACGGCGGCGTGATTCAGCGTCACGCCGATTACGTCTAATTCGACGGCGGCGTCAAATTATGCAAATATACCGGCGGCGCACACCTCTAATTATATGCTTAGGTTGAGCAGATTTGTTTACTGCTAGAAAAAGTTAAAATATCTGAAATCCATCGCAGTTTTCTTGCTGAACTGACTAAATTTGATTTTCTTCGAACGTTCACAGGCGCCTTAATATACCAAGTTTGAAATAAATCGGTGAGATATGCTTCGTGCATGTTTCGTGCTAGTGTTATTAGAATTCATAGCAAAACAAAACAAAAAATTTTCTTACCACATTTAAACCAAAATCTGGATGCACTACGTTAGGTAAACGGCACATATAAATAATGACACTTCCTAAAAGAACCAGCACAGAAAGTATTTTGAAGAACATTGTAATATTAAAATCGGATTTGTTTATGCTTTTATACACAA
>VTPC01072672.1:0-12639 GCA_011009095.1 Ignelater luminosus | reverse complement strand
AAAAAGAGCTCCCCATATCATAACAGTACATATAATTGTTAACACATGAAGTATTTGTTTTGAGTTAGACTCTCGTATAAACACAAGTATTAGTATTAGTATTAGTATTAGTATTAGTAGAGATTCTTATGGAAATTAATATTTTTTCTGTAGAATTTTCCATTTCCTGCATTTTAAAATGCAATTTTCCAGATATATCTTAACGTTGAATACACCCATTAATATTCTAACTTGACATTTATTATTTCTTTTAGTAGTTTCAATACAGAACTCTATTTAAAAGTTGTGGAACTAGTGTCGTTAGTTCCAACAAATAATTCAATAGATATCCTGTAAAAAGTATCGCTATGGTGAAAGCGTTTTTAAGCTTCGTTACTACGAATAATATCGCGTATGCCACCCCGATATTTTTGTTATGAATTCATGAAGAAAGGTTCGTCTTTATGAAGGTTTTTCAATAATTTATTTTTATTTCTTCTAGTAGTTTCAATAGAGAAGTCAATTTTAAGGTTCTGAAACTAGTATCGTAGATTCCAACGAATAATTTTATAGGACATCCTGATTCTGAAAGCCCATATTTGAGCGGTACCGAAAAAGCATATCGTTCGAGGTTTATGTGTGAAGACTATTTTCTTCTGAAAAATTCTCCTCTCGTTCACATTTTAGAATAAAGTGTTTGAGATAAATTTTAAAGTTGAATGCACCCATTAATATTTTAAATTGACATTTCTTATTCCTTTTAGATATAATTTCAATAGAGAACTCGGTTTCAAATTTTTGAAACTGGAGTCGAATAATTTGGTAAACATGCTAGTTCTTAAAATCACAGCCGCGTACGTCTCCATCTGTTTTCTAGTTTTGAGGACTGATGAAAAAAAAATATTGTCGTGGTGAAATAGTTCTCTTGGTGAAAGTCTTCCATGATTGTGGTAATGCGTTTAGTGAATGTGACAAATCAACATGGAAAATTAGTGCCGATTTATCTTTGATGGAGAAAATCGATCTTTTACTTGTAAAGGTTCATGTGTGAATGTTAATTCCTTTTGCAAAATTCTTTGTCTGCTTTATTCTAAAATGAAATTTCTCAGATAGATTTCAGTTTTAAATGCACCCATTTATATTCCAAGTTGACATTAATTCAATAAAAAACCCAATATATACCTTTTGAGGTCGATGTTGAATCTAATGAATAATTTAAAGGACATCTTAGTTCTGAGAAATAATGGCCTTGTATGTCTTCTCTCCTCTCTAGATATCACTCCGGTAAATGCATCTTAATATTCTTGTCCTCGTCCAAACAGCTATGCATCCATGCAGAAGATTCTTCTTTATGTATTCAGTCAGTGTAACATAGTAACGTGAGAATTTAATTTGGATCTGTTTTTAATACAAACACACGACCTTTTTCATGTGAAGATTTGCGAGTGAAGATTTTCAGATAGTCTTCAAAGTTGAATACATCTATTAGTATTCTAAGTTAACATTTATTATTTCTTTTAGTAGTCTCAATAGAGAACTCTAACTAAAAGTTTTGAGACTAGTGCTGTTGGTTCCGACAAACAATTTGTTACGTCTCATTTAATATTTGCCGCATCCACTATGTTAGTACTGCGTTTACTCCAAATTATTAAATTGATATTTTGTTTAGCGGGAATATTCCTTTAGGTGCATGACGGAATTTCCAAAATCAAAATTTAGAAATTTTTGAAGTGATTACAGTGGAGCGCAGTTAGACTGGGCGCTTGCTGATTTTACAAAAATGATTAGATTTCTGTTAACCAATTAATTGTATTTGTTGGTATAAGAAGCATTTATGTCAGTAGAGGTCATTTGATGGCGGTTACGTGTGCTAAAGTGAATAAGCACTTCAAATTTAAAATTGGACTATTAGTACAAGTTGTTCATTAAAATTGTATTTGTGGTTACACAAGAAGTCACATAACTATTATTATTAAACCTCAGTTGCAGCAAACTTTACCAGTGACTCGTGAGTGTCGTCGGTGTCTGCTGCGTATCTCGTCCTAGGTACCTTTTTGTGAGTTGTACGCAATGGTACTCAATTTTATAGCATTATTATTATTTTTTCCCTTATTTCAATTAGATTAACTTCAAATTGGTTACATTGCACAAATACCTTAAAAATTCTGAGATGCCTTGTATGTCGTCCATTCACTTTCTGAGTTTGAGAAAACCTAAAAGGAAAGTATTACTGGGTGAAAGCGTTATCGTTCAAACAGTTAAACATTTTTAAAGTAGGTACTTCTTGATGCAGGTCCTCCGTGAATATGGCAATATATTCAGTGAGTGTAACAAATCAACATGGAAATTTAGTTTTTGGCTGGAAAAGTTTATGTGTGAAGATTATTCTTTTAAAGATGATCAATCTGAAATACTACTGGCTGAAAAATTCTTGTAATATGCTCCTATTTCTGTGAACAGCTTTCCTTAACGTTTGCAAACCAACAAACGCTTTGGTATGACATTATAGCTCTTCGACATCTGAAATGGTTAAATACCTTCAGAGGTTGCTTTGTAAACTAAAGCAAGTATCGCATATGGCACCTTGCGTGGCAGATTTTGTCTACTAATGTTAGAAAATTAATACAAATCCATTATTGAGTGTGCTTGTAAAATTAGTTTTAACCAACTCAAAGCCGTCTTAACACATTTTATTATTGGTCAAGGCCGGGATGTTCATTTTAAGAATTCTGTGCTACAACGAGCGTTCTCAGTTTTCCGGAAAATCAGTTTCTTCTTTTGGCCAACCTGCAAAGTTACCGCTACTGTTCTGTTTTGTTGGAACCTTGTCCATCTCCAACACCCTTTGAGCTAGTAAGGCGGCAAACTTTATTACTGCTCGGGTTGACTTATCTAGTTGGTTTTGAAAACCAAGGCTCAAGTCTGACATGCATTACAAGGGATGCGAGTAATACGCTTAGGACCTGTCAGCATTAATAATTAGAAGACTGCTAAAAAAGCGGCTTTTTCGAAATATTGTCCAAAACTTCAATGTTGGCTTAGATCAAAAGAAGTTAGTAATTGTTTCAATCTATCTGAACCTAACTAGGTTGTTATTCCTTATTGATTTACTCATGCACGTAATTCGGTTTGATAGTTGATTTAATTCCTTAAATCTGACGAGAATAGGACAATCAATAGATTTTACTCCACTATACCGGTCGCAAACCCGGGGCCACTTCTCAGAGGAATTGCAAAGAAGAAGCGGGAGGAGTAACAACCTCGTTAAAAGAACCTGGCCGGCTCTTATCATCCTGTGACGGTCCCTACCTAGGGTACAGGTGAAACAGATGAACTCCTTTCAAAACGGAAGAGGACGTGAAAAACCAATAAATCTACTCTGCGTCTGACTTGTAGCAAGCGGCGAATTAATCAGCGCCTGCTCACCCGAGATGCGGCTGGAAACTCATGTTCCGGAACTAACCACTCCAGTCCTAGCAAACTGGGCCTTGGTTCAAAGCTTTTGATAATCCAGTACTATGAAGCGTGGCAGGAATCAATGCTTTACCCAAGGTGGTAATCAATCCACTACTGTTAATAAAAATACAAACCAGTCTGGAGTTACGCGTTATCAGAAGGAGTCTGCCCAAAAAATTCCAACATTTTTCAGAACACTAAATATAAATTCGCGTTTGCGAGGAGGGAAATTGCACGAACCTGATAAAAAAAATTATGTATAGTAACGCGCAAAATATTAAATATTAATTGTTAAATCAGGTCAATAAAAAAGGAAATCTGAATTCTTTAAATTAAAAGATAATTCGATTTTAATTACTGATGATGGAAACAGGTGGTGGGTTATGACCTTTTGTGCATCTGGAATCTGTTTAATTGTAATCTTTTTGACAAAATGTCTATATTTTTGATGATTTCTGGCAAGGGTACCTATGTCTATAAGATTAAACCGTTGTTTACAGAGGAATTAGATAAAAAACAGGTAGGCAAGGTATCAACTCAAAACCAAATTAATTGAAACAGCACAAAGACTAATCCCACTGCAGAAAAGTAGAAAATAATCTTGGTGGAATGAGGAATGCAAAAAAGCAATCAAATGAAATCGATCACAAAAAATTTCTGGAAGCAAGGAAACAAGCAGCCAAATTAATCAGACACACTAAAAGAACATTCGAAAAGAATCAGTTACTAGATATCGAAAAAAATTTCCAAAAGAACAATATAGGAAGTATTTATAGAACCTTCAAAACTAAAATTACGGGATATCAACCACAGAGTCTGTGCTTTAAGACAGAAAAAGGGGAGTTGGCACTTAACGATCAAGAAAAATGCAGGGAACTCTCTAAGTATTTTGAAAAACTTCTTAATTGCCCAGAACCAACACAAACATTTGCATATGAAAAACCCAAAGAAGTAAATCCAAATTCCTTTTCCACCAAGTAAAGCCGAAATCGTCAACCAAACCAAAAAACTCAAAACCAACAAAGCATGTAATAAAGATTGAATTACAGCAGAAATATTAAAAGCAGCAGGACCAAAAACTGTGAACGAAATTGCCAGAATAATGCAAGACGTTTGGCAAACAAAACAAATTCCAGAGGATTGGAAAATTGCATTAATTTACTCCTTGCACAAAAATGGAAATATAACTGATGTAAATAATTACACAGAGGTATATCACTAGTAGCTAAAGAAATAAGATGGCAAAAAATAGAAACAGCCTATCGATTCACCCAAAATATTTATAACAAGAAATGCATCTCCAAACACACAAAATTTAGACACTACAACCCTGTCGTCAAACCAAAATGTCTCTATGCTTCAGAAACTCTAATTCTAAAAAAAGGCAGATATGGAAAGCACAGAGAAGAGAGAACGAAAAGTTATACGCAAAATCCTGTAATCAAAATTCACAGTTCAAGTCAAGAAGTAACCAGGAGATCAAACAATATATAGACGTTCACAGTGACATTAGGAAACGCATCAAGACCCATCAAGAGAATGAAAGCAGACAGAGTCACCAAAACAATAGTTGAATTCTATGAAACCCGAAGTACAGCAAACACTGAGGCCATTAAATGCATCGGGGCAATCAGAGATGATCCAAAACTAGCAGTAATCACGCAAAAAAATATCCAAAAGGGGAATCCTTAAGTCCAAAGTTCACTAATGGCACGTTGACCAAGAGGAAAGACTGGCAAAAAAGATGGGAACGATTTGGATGAAAGAGAGAAAAAAACTCACAGCTTGAGAATGAAAGAAGTATGGACACAAAGAAAAGTCAACCAACCCTTCTAAATACTTTGCGTAGTCCTAACTGGGTTTATTCGTATGGAGAAAAATGCACTAAAAGTACGATATTATTAAACAAATTGAAGTCGTTGACCTTTCAACTAGAATTTTCTTGGCAATTTAATGATCTGTAATTTTGGTTCGTAACAAGTTTAGTCACGCTTTACTATTGTAAACCCTGACTGGTTTGATTGTGAGCTACAAGCAATCTCTTCAGTTTAATTATTGCACATATTGCAAGTGAGGAAAATGAACCGCATCATGCTAATAGATATCTCGTCCCTGTCTGTGTACAAATAAGTCAGCGTTTAAAATCAAAAGGATATTACGTCCCAGTTTTAACTCAATTAACTATAATGAACAACCACTCTCGTTTGTTATCCTTTATCTCTAGGGTTGGAATTTTCCTAACAGCATCCTAATTCCTAATCTACCAGCAATTTTAAAAAGATCACTGTGAGCGACATTGTCCCAGGATAATTTAAAAGAAATAATGTAAAAGGCAATATAAAAGTTTAATGTAGAAACTTTGCTATTTGAAGGGACCGCAGGATGTAAAAAAGTACAAGGAGGATAAATAAAACAGTTTTTAGGTAGTGGATAACTTTTTTAAGTGCACTTTATTTCCTTTTAAAGGTTGCGACGACTGAGGTTTACGGATTTATAGGATGTAGAGCCGGCTAGAACGAATTACAAGAGATGAATAATTACGCAGTTTCTAAAAGGGTCAGTAACAGATAATACGATTTCGGGAACGTTGAATTTTGTTCGAGTTTTCTTTTAATCCAAAACCGGCAAAGATTTCATTACAAACTTTACTAACGCGTTTATTATACCAGTTAATATTTATTTTCCTTTCAGGAATTTAATTTGTTCTGCTGATTTAGTTTGTAAATGGACGTTTATTTCTTTGATAATTTTGTACAGAATTGTACATAATATACATCTTCAATGACTACTACCTTAGCTGTATATGTATACATAGAAACTGCTCCAGAGAGAGTTTGGAGAGATTAATTTACAGATTTTAATATAGAGTTTAATATTAGCTAACGGATGTGAATATGAGAAAGGCAAAAACAAACAATTTCACTTATTATTTACTACGTCGAAGTATAAACTTGGCTTAGCAATAAAATGTTGTTAAACTTTGTTAGCAAAACAACCCTCTTTGTAACTAAAACTATATATGTGGGATTAGTTTTAATCTGGTATTATACCTCACAAAAATGAATTTATCTTGTGACTATGGTAAGCTGCATAAATATTATCTAATTAAAATTTACTAAACTTCCAGATAATGTAATAATTACTTTGGTTAAATATTAAAGTTGAGTGCTTTGACCCGAAAGAAAATATTTTTTTTGGGTTTACTATAAAATGAAAATAATGTTGTTTCATTGTTATCCTTTATACGTAAGAGCCTTACTTTTAAGCTTTGTTGTCAAGAGAATTAAATTCTGCTTGTAATACTTTTAAAAACAAAAGCACTGGTTGCTTGGTTTACTTTTCTTTGTGAAGAAAATTAAGAGGGAAAGTAAAATACAATACAATAAATTATTAAAAAGGAAAATACACTACTATTTTATAAGTATAATAGAACTCATTCATAATGTATAAATGCAATTTCCTGAAAAGTAAAGTTGTAATAATATTTCTAGGACATTATTGTTTTGAAACATTTGCACTAAACAGCCTCAATAGTTAATAAGAAAAAGCGTCTGACCCTTCTAATATTATTTCGTACCCTTCTTTGGTTTCAGCTTCTCAGCTTAATCTACTAAATTCTCTACGCCAAATTCTTCAGATGTTGCATAATCTAAATTCCTCTTTCAATTATTCACTCTGAAATCTAACCTTTAATTTATCTAGAATTCTTAACAGCCACTTCTAAATTTTTGTGCCAAATTCCTACAAATTCATCCACTCCTTACTCCTGTTAGCGTATGTAACTTAAACAGCTGAAGTCATAGGCGTCCTCTCTCTAAAAATCTAACCTATACCAACCTCTTAGTTACCAACTTCTGTGCAATTTGTTAATCTTCATGTTTGTGCCGCTGCCGTTCCCTTTTGTAATGACTTATCGACTTAAGTCTTCGTATAATTTTTTATAGAGTTTCTGACTTTTTTCTAAAAGGTAATTGTAATAGGCCATCCCTAATCCAACCATACGAAACAAGACTAGACAAACTTCTTTTTCTTGTTTTTCCCATTTTGCATGTTCAACTACCTTCTCATAGACACTACTATTATTGACTGATATTGTTTTTACTGATCACGTCTATTTACACTCTTCTTACAATGAATCTTACAATAATTTTTCCTTCCGGATCTAGAATAATACTCATGGGATCCTTATAGAGAGATACCTTAAAGATCTCCCTCTGGAAAGCTTTCCTGCAACTGATTTTGTCATTCATCAAATTACCTACGTAGCTATTCTATATAGACGTAGTCTAGACTATTGCGAAAATCAACATTGTGTGGCCACAGCATTTTGTTCATCCAAATTTGACACAATATACAACATTTAATCAAGGAAATCGCTGAAACCTGCAAGTTCTTTAGTTTAAGGGAAAGTACATTAATTAGTAAATTGTAGCAGTCTGAAATATCGTTCAAGGTTCCAAATACTAACATGCACTCAGTGTTTTTCTTGGACTACTAAAAGGCCGAAGATTGTTTCTTTTGTGTTACACCTAAAGGATTGGAAATTCTTAAGATAAACTTAACATCTACGCTGGTTTCTTGATCGCAATTTAATCCTCATTCAGTACAAGATTATTTGACACAATTATGCAATAACCTCTTTAATTCTAATTTGCTCTTTTAAAGGATCCTCACGACCTACTTTCGGATATTACTCAACCAATGCGAAGTAACAAATTAGCTTTGTTACTTTTCTCATCGATACTACCAGGTCTTCAAGTACTAGCTGTGTCTGCTGTGAATATCTTTCTCAAGCTTGGGAAATGCTCACTGTCGTCACGACAAGATCCTGAATAAACACCACAAATTTTCCATTTTACAGGCTTTTGAAAAGCTTTATCATTGTCATTGTTGTTGTATGTGAGCACTCCTTTTTAGCCAAAAACAAAATAAATAGAATCTGGGCAGTTACAGCAGCGTCTGAAGCAGTCAACTTGCACGTGCTGTACTCGTTTAATGCTGAAGATCCGAGTGGAGAATGCGGACTCGAGTGAAGAGCACAGCGTGATAACACACGCCCTGAAGAATCGTAAACAAATAAATCTACATAGAGCAACGGTTCCTCGTTGTTGTGTAGGGGACGCTACCTTTGATAATAAAAGAAACCACGGAAAAACTTTAGTAAAAACAGTCAGTTGGGCCTCTCAAACGCTCAAAGACTTTGTAAATCAGCGTTAGTAAGTTAGAAGTAAATGGCTTGTGAGATGAACTGATGACTTTGGCGTACAAATTTAGGTACATACTTTGAGCAGACTTCTTCAAACTCTTATGCTTTGTGACACACTTTCCGGTCAGTCGGTGCTCGGGCGCCAGATTTGTTGAGAGGGTTTACTCCCCCACCTCGCCCTTGAGGCAGTCGGGCGAGGGCTCACCGGGCAGCTACGATGGAAACCGGTGACTCCAGAGGTCGACGGCTGAAATAGAAGTTCTGCAGAGCTAATAAATGAAAGGCACAATAAACCCAAACAATATTTATTGAGCAGGTATCTAAATAACATCAATATACAAGCAGGTATTAAATACACAAGCGGGCAACTACGTGCTACAGGCTCACCAATCTTACCCAAGCAGTGCAGCAAGTGGGGAGAGGTGCAAGTCAGTGGGGTCGGTAGGAAGCGGAACTGGTGCCTTCTAAGGTCTTGGGAGGAAGGAGGAAAGACGGCTACAGACCATCCAGTGGCGCCGGGTCGGATTGACCGCTCACGGTGACACCGAGAGAGCTTGCTGGTGGTTTGTCCGGTGACGGGCCAAATCGATCGTTCGCGCCGATAGTCAGGACACGGCGGAAGGGAGAGAACCGCTCAGCGGCGACGGGCCGAATTGATGGTTCACGCCGACACCGTAGAGGTTTCTCTTGGGACTGACCGGCGGCAGGCCGAATTAATCGTTCACGCCGACAATCAAATCCTAAGCGGAGGAACGGAGGAAGCTAGGTGCGGTGGTAAAAGGAAAGACGGCGGTCGTGAAGGATAGGGCACCTAAATATTAGGTGGTTACTAGGGTACTTACTGCTGCTAAGAATTTTGACTGTGGTGACAACTGGGAGGGGAGTTTTGGCGTAGGTTGTCACGTGCAATTTCGGGTTAAAGACCCTTCCGGTATACGCAACACAATATTAACAGGTATGCCAACTTTGAACTAGCTCTTAAAGGCCGAAGACGGGTCGTGGGCGAAGAGAGCCTAGTGCCGATGGTAGGCAGTAATACAGGTACGAGAATTTTGATGAAATTCGGAATCGAGAGGGCGCCAGCCGCAGAAGAAAGTTGTTGACTTAATTTTCACTTTCACAAACGAAAAGAATCGAGATTGTGTTGCACACTCTGAAGATACTTACGTTTCCAGTAGGGGATGTGTATGTAGATAGAGGTGATATCTAAAACAATCTTTTTTTTTCAACAGAAAATTCAAAAGGTATGGTAACAAAATCAAACATTATAAACAGAGTACAGCGGTCCTGAGTTACACTGCATAAAAATTGTTTCCACATAAACACACATACAAAAAAAAATGCATAAAGGCACATATAGAACAAGTAAACATTAAGTAAATTGGCTACATTAAATTATTTAATATGCAGAAACCATCGGTCAGGCACAATACATGAAACGCCGGCAGTATCAAGGTAACAACAAAGTTCTGAAAACACAAAACGTTCGTGAATATTAAAAATGCGATCGCTTGTGAAAAAAAGCTCACATAAAAACAAAATATTAATAATATCAATGAAGTCGTCATCTCCAGGTGTTTTCCATTTAGCTTTGGATCCAGTTGAATGTTTGAATAAATTCTTAAGAAAGGCAAAATTCGAAAAGTTATTAACAACAAAACTTACGTTAAAAGAATTATTCATGTATAAACTAATAAACGAAAATTAATTGATAAATTTTGATTATTGAAACTGTACGTTGTTAATCTGGCAAGTAATTAATAACTTTTTAAATGTTTAACGTTACGTTAACAACCTAATAAATAATAGATTTCAACTAGAGAAATATGATTACACGGTTTTTCACGAATGTAAAAAGCAATTACAACAAAGTGATTCTTACTCTACTTTTAACCAAAGCAACCAAATTCGTGGCTGCGGAACGATGTGTGCCAACGTCAATTTCTTCACAAGATACAAATTTCCAATGCTAAAAATTGGTTACCGTGAAACTGGAATTATACAGAAAGGTATCCAAGTTTATGGCACAAATTACAATCACTGCACTGCGTACTGGTTTACATAACATTTATTAAGTAGTACATTATATTTCCAGTGACGTACATACTTAAACTGTAGGTAGGTGTTTATTGTCTTTAAGAATATGCGAAGCAGTGCAATACTTGCAGAAGATTTGACGGAACTGTACATACACAAGGAATGCGGTAACTTCAATGGTTCATTTGGGAGGCACGAAAACGATAAGAGAGTCGAGACGATAAAATTATTAAGAGCCATTGTGAGAATAGTTTGGTGGATCCGTCGATAAGACAAAAAGTTGATTTAACCACTAATGCGATTACGATACTTCTGGTAAACTCAGGGATTATCAACTTATTTGTTTAACGAAAACATAATTATTCACGATGAGTGCATGCATGCTTGTATGGGGCCTTGTGGATGTTTCTCAGCCACTTGAGATTATCCCGGGACTCGTGAAATTTTCTAAGTCCAAACTTTACACACACAAAAGACGCGGGTGCGCGTGACTTGGTTATTTGCCACCCTTGACAGAACTCTCTGAACTGTCGTTTGGAATGACAATTCTCCAACCCTCACGGAGTGGGTCAAGCAGTTTATTGGTCTTGCGGAGCTCGTGATACCAGAAACACAATAACGACAATGACAACCCTATTTGGTTAATAGACCAAATGCAAAAATAAATCTTGCCCTAAACTAGGCAAGGTGGCAGTTTTACGATCCAAAGAAACATAAAACTTTAAGCGAATAGAAGATAAGGGGCGAAATTTTCTCGAAACGCGATGTTAGAATTTATAAAAAACAAGAATAGAGATAATTTTATTATATACAACGCTTTTATGCATTACTTTTAATAAGAAAAGAAAACATTTTATTAGAGAATTCTTGGGAGAAATAATATTACAAAGTCGTAAATTCAACAGTATAAAGGACGTTAAACGAGAGGTTTCTATTTTACAGGGGAAAAGATAAAATGTGATTTCTAGAGAATAACATATGTAAGCACGGAATTGTTAATATTAAAAAAAGATTTTATTTCAGCATCGCTGGTCAATAAATTTGAGAGATAAATTTTATGAATGCGTCTGGATAAGTAAATTCGCAGATTTGCCTAACACATTGAAGACAGATTTTATTATTTGCAAATTTTCATAACAAAATCAGGTCAGAAGAACCTCGAGCTTAGGGACTTGACAAAAAAATTGGATAGTAAATAGCCCAAATCTTCAGAAGGCTCTTCCAATGGATAGCGCAAGGGATCGGCTGGTGGTGTTGAAAAAATTTCCATATCGGTATGGTTGACAGAACATCACACTATACTGACCATTGCAGATTTAATTGTGTGTCTAAAGTCCTCGCTCAAAGGTTTTCCCATTATGTTAATTGCACCCAAAAAGAGTAAAGACAGCCAAAGGAAGTAACACTTATATATGCTATACCATAGAAGCAGAAATTGCAGCAGCTACAATTTATAGAACTAGAGATCGTTGTACAGTCATCCACAAAAATAATGTCTCGATCTCAATGAGTAAAAGCACGTTTATAAAGCTATCTTGCTAAGCAGATATTTCTAGTATTTATCAAGTAATTATTCTTTGGTTAATACAGAAGTTTCCGTTCCTATATATCAGAATATTTACTAATTAAAGTCAGTATCTCTGTTTATTTATCTGTAATTGAGACATTACTTTTGTGGATGACTGTATATTACTAATTATAACAAGAGCTAGGGTGGTACAATATTATTCAGCGTTTTATGTTTAGGTTTTATTAGATTTAATTAAAATTTTTCTTAATCAGCAGATACAATGCTACCATTATTAAGGATAATTGTTCTGTTTGGGTTTATTTAAATTTCGAACGAATCTTCTGTTTACATTGAATGCAAAAACATTTGTTTCTCTAGTTAAAATCTCTCTAATTGCCAAAGCTTTAAACCTAGTAAAAAACAACTTGAAAAAACTTTTGCAAATTTATGT
>VTPC01072606.1:0-21218 GCA_011009095.1 Ignelater luminosus | reverse complement strand
TTTTTTTCAAGATCCTGAAATATCTGCTAGGATTACAGGAATAGATCAAATGCTCATATACCGTTTCAGTGTTCTATTAAAAGCTTTAAGTTCTGGATATGATGTAGACCCACAGCTGTACGATTTATATGCTTTCGATACTGCCAAAATCTACGTTAATTTGCATGAATGGTATCTCATGTCACCTACTTTACACAAAATCTTATTGCATGGTAAACATGTAATAAATAATTTTCAACTATCTATTGGTCAACTATCAGAAGATGTTCAAGAATCGCGACACAAAGAGTTAAGATTTTTCAGAGAACACAACCCACGCAAAATTTCCAGACAGTCAACCAATTTAGATTTAATATGGGTTTTTTTGACGTCTTCGTATCCATATATTTCTGGTATTCGGTTGCTTGTAATGTTATTTTAAAATTCGCACTAAATCCGCCCCTGTTTTTCAATTTCGTTCGGATATTTGTTTTCTTGACGCGCAATATTTAAATTGTTTCATTAAACGAATGTTTGTTATAATGTTATTTTAAAGAATTAATATTTTTGTGGTCTCGACACCTAGACTCTAGTAGACGTGTCTTTCGTTGATTTCCAATATCAAATGCCCAGAATCATTAATTGCAATACTGCAGTCACACAGTCTCGGGGAAGTCAAATTTAAACTAGCGAATCTACAAGTAAAATTTTTCATTGTCGCATAAAGAGTATTAATGTCTTAATCTGTTAGGGTGTATATCCGACTTTTTAACCCCACTTCCGTAAGTACGAACTGCGTAACAAAAAAACGCAGAGGTTAGGCATTACGTGGATAGCTGTTGACTTGAACCAACGTGTGGTAATTTTCGACGTTTACCTCTACATCCCCTAATTGGATTCAAACCAAATTAAGTGAAGCTATAATTATCATGATTATTAGTCTGTTTGAAAATATAAATTTTTCATTTGATGCTACTCTTGTTATGTAAATGCTTAGAAAAAAAAGAGATCGGACTGGAGAAATCGTAATTTCTACGTGTCAGAGACGCGCAATAGTCGCGGAAGAAAGTGGTTTGTTTGCCAACAGCAAGGCTTATAAATTTCGTTATCGTGGGGAATGTATAACCCAAATATAATTACGCTGGTGTCCTCCAGGAAGCAGAAATTGTAGAGGGTAGGAACGCAACCATTTTGGCCCCGTTGGTGTAGCATCTGTGTGTATACTACATTTTGGAAGCTCCGCAAAATTTTAGAAGTTCCAGATAAATATTTCATAACGAGAAACCTTTTTGTTATTGTTTTTATTCACAAAAAATTATTCTTTGTAGATATTCCCTGTTTGTTTCAAAAACTGAAAATATAATAATAAGGTAATGGAACAAGGACACCACAACATTTTTGTTCTAAAATTACACCACCTTTCAATCCATTAATTCAAATAAGGCAGTTTGATTTCTGAATAAATCATACTTTGCAAAATAATATGCTTTTGTAAGTACAATAAAACATTTTGTAAATAATCGCTTTTACCATAAAGTCAATAGTAGAAAAGTGTTTTAAGTTTTTCCTCTTGTAAAGCCCATCTGGAATAACCCTGTATATTAAAGACGTTTGATTAGGAACTTTCAGTTTTTGATAATTAGTATATAAGGATAGTGTTAAATTTTGATAATTACCTATTGTCGTTGTTTTGCTTTGATGCCATAAAAATATCAAATTAATAGCAAGACTGATTTTTAAAGTTAAGAATCTTTTTTAATTGATACCTTAACTTTAATAGCCATGAAATGTTATACAAAATCTGTATTATTTATCGAAAACTATCAGTATTATAAAATAATCCCAGCTTGACTTTGCAAAACTTATTTATGGTTTTTGTCCGTCTAAATTTTCATTCTGAATCACTGTGCGTCGCCTCGCTCCGTTTTATTTTTGTAGTTAAATAAATTTCATGAATGCAAATTAATTTGTTTGTTTATCGAAGTCAGGTGGAGCTTAAATATTTATTTAAAATATATGGTGTGAAGTTGCTGATAGCATTTTAAAAAGCTGTTTAGATTTTCAAAATTCTCTCTAGTTGCAGAATTTGTTTATTTACAGTCAGCTGCTCGTCGGTTACAGATAATAACGATCCCAACGTGCAATATATCGAATGTGTTTATTATTGTGTTACGTATTTACTTTACTTGCGTTATAATTATTAGATTTGTCTAAACATTTTCATTTTGTGTAAATAGAACTAGCTTGAAGATGATAGGACGTTTTGTTTTCGTCATATCATTTGTAAATAATAATACCGTCATTGAACAACACATTGTGCATGCACTACATTTATTTCGTTACGAAATCAATGTACTTATGTGTTAAACATATTGTTGTTTTTCTGTTTGGCTTGAAGTTATTCCAGATGCAGAACAGATGTAAACTGCTTGGAGTTCGACAATTTTCGAAACCGCTGTCCAGGACCTAATGCTTCCGGCTTTTATATGTGTTACTGAGTTTGTTATACCCGGCGTTCTGCTAAAGTTCACTTCCGTTATTGTAAAAGTTTACCAGAACGTCCATTTTTTTAAGTTTTAGGTAGAGCAAGAAACTTCTTTGTAACTTTAAATGGACCATTTCCATGTTTTTGTGTTTTAATAAAAAGTTAATTAAACTAACACGTTATTTTTCTACAAATTGTTCAGAATATATTTCTACGTAAATTTAAAATAAAAAATGAGGAGCTAGCGGGATTTGAAGTGAGTATCCTTTGTGTAGCAAACAATTGCAATAAGTAACATCACGCATGGTCTGAAATGACAGTAAATTAATAGTTTAACTTACAATCATACCGAATTATTACTTGTCTACAAATAAGTAAAAACCGATATGTGCAATGATAGTAGCCGCAGTAACCCAGCAGGAACGTTTCTGCCTGCAATTTACTAGAAATGCCATGGATGACGTCCCATATCTGTGATGATATTTTGACTTAAAGTTGGTTATACTCTATTTGTATATCCCTTACAAAATATTTTTCATACTTTAAATCAAGAATTTTACCTTCACTGAGCTGATTAATAATGTTTAGAAGGAGTTTGAATAAATCTAGTTTGGTGATGTTGATTATGAAAAAAACTTAATCTCTAGTTATTGACATCTTTGAGAATTATAAATACAAAGATTCTCCAAGTTTCTAATTATGCCTACATAAACAACTTTTCAAAGACTAATTAAAATTTAAAAATGTCTAAATTGATTTAAATCTTCAAATCGTAATCAATAACAAAATTGCATTCGCTTTTAAAGACCTGATATTTTGTAAATACCAACCTGAAATATTTTCGGGTTTTAACATAATTATCGAAAATGAAAGGTAGGTAACGTCTTGATGAATTTACTATGGTTGCTAAAGTTACACAAAGATCTATAACAGGACCCTTC
The DNA here is from genome assembly GCA_011009095.1 of Ignelater luminosus. NCBI lineage: Eukaryota > Metazoa > Arthropoda > Insecta > Coleoptera > Elateridae > Ignelater > Ignelater luminosus. Next base: position 17,813 of record VTPC01072606.1, on the reverse strand, counting down.
ATTTACATATTGTTTGTTAATGATACCACCCATTATGTAACCTCTGATTGTCTTGTCAGTAACGCTAACGATATGAGGCTTTCACTCACCACAGATAATTCTATACATCTTAAAGAACAGCTCGTGCGTCATAGTTCAAAATAGAGTAAAATTTCAAAGGACAACGCAACATCTCTCTCATTAATTACAGTTTAATTAAGATAATAGGTATGATTAAAAATTAATTCTTTAATTATGTAGCATAGAAATTTCACAATTAGTGTGTTTAAATTAATTAGCATGCGTGAATGATAAATAATACTTTTCAATTTCTGATAGCCATTTCAATTATTTTTGTGATTCTTTGTAGTAGAGCAAGAAGTCAATACTTTGTAACATTACATGCTACATTAACTCAAACAACTTTAGCGTTTTTATTTAATAACTCTTATATTATCAGTAAACACGAAAACAGAATATATTAAATTTAAAGGTAAAATCAGAAAAAACGAGCGATGTTAAATAAGTTTTCTAAAAGTTTCTAGAGAATGGCAAATTATATTTAGACTGGCAAATGGTATCGAATTACAAAGTAATAACTTCAGCAAAAAAAACTTTTTTGTAAAAAACTTTCTCATATTTCCAAAACCTTCGGAAGCAGTAATCTGTGAAATTTTGCACGATCATCTGAGGTATTAAATATTTTTATTCAAAATTTAATGTTCCTGACAATTTAATAAAATAAGAAAAAAAACGGACGCAATCGATTTTTGTATTAAATTCGTGCTTCTGCTTTTAACAGAATTTTTTAATTATAAAATGCCCTTGGATTTTATTATATTATTGTATCATAATTGATTACTTATATTAAATTAAATGTGGTGTGTAAAAACTCACCAAGACAAAACATTCTTTGTGTCACGCGTTTGTTTACAATAATTATTAGATAATCTTAATATTTTATAATTTTATAATTAAAAAAAATAAATATATTACTTTATTGAAGAAAATAATAGATTAGTTAACTATGCAAGTTTGTTAATTTTATCAAAAACATAAAAAATTCATTTTTAGAACAATTTGTTAAAAAATAAAATTGAATCAGTAATGCTAAACAAAGGTTGTTTTAAGCTTGATACCAGATTTATTATAATCTCTCTCACCTATTTCGAGTGTTCCAGCATGAACTTTTTTATACTAATTGTCATTGCGTAATAACGATCAATATTGCTTTAATTTGCTTTGCTTTTGACAGAAGTAAATGTAACTACACAACGCTGTTAAAATGTTGCTCTTAATTAAAAGGTTTTTAGTAATTGCCAAACATGTTTTTAATTCATTCAAAACATTAAAACTAAAAACTGTAATAAATATTCAGTATGCTCTCCTCCAAAACATAACATCAAAGCGGAATTATACAAAGAATTCTTGAGTTCCATAGGTAACAGATTTTGATAGGTGGAGACTATAATGCAAAACCTACGGAATGGAGATCAAAAAGTAGAGAATTACTAAACGCTTATTAACAATTGAATTTCAATGCGATATCTACTGGAAAACCAACTTACTGGCTGACTGATTTGAACAAAGTACCTGACTTGATTGACTTCTTTACATTTAGGAATATAACATCAAACTATTTGAAAATAACATAGAAGAAGCATAGGATATGAATCCAGACCATTCCCCCATCTTTCTAAAATCAGCGAAGAAGTGATACAAAAGGAGTTATCTCCTAGGCTAGTAAATAGAATGACTGATTGGGAAATCTTTAAAGAAGAACTGGGAGCAATGATCAACCTTTCTGTGCCGCTAAAAACAAAAGAACAACTTGACGCTGAAGAAGAACCATTCACAAAGCAGATCCAAGGGCAGCATAAAACAATACCCCGATCATTCTAACTAGAATAAAAGGAAAAAATTATCCAAAAGAAATAAGAGATATAATCTAAGAAAATAGAAAGAGTTAAACAACGCAATGCAGAAACTCAGAAGAAAAAACCAAAAAAATACAAATCAATCAATTGGAGTTCACCTAGTAAGTGAATTGACAGAGGACAAAATCACTGATTACTCATTATGGAAGGCTACTAAGAAACTGAAAACATCCATCATGCATAACCCTCCAGTAAAAAATGCAGATGGTAGCTGTGCCAGATATATGAACAAAAAGCTAAACGTTTTGCAGAACATCTAGAAAACATATTCCAATCACACGATGAAGATGACCTTGAGAAATGGAATGATATCCACCAAGAAGAAATAGAAATTAAATTTATTACTTGTAAAGAGGTCCAAAAGGAGACAATAGAAAATATTAATCCTAAAAGAGCCTCTGGATGTGGTCTGGTGACAGGAGAAATATTAAAACAACAACAAACTTTATTAATTTATTATAGCAACGCGAATTATTTTATTTAATTTTTTTCTTTACTGTCGTATCTAAAATTTTATGCAGATTTAGAAAATGTTACCAAAATACTAAGGTGCCATTTAAAAATTAAAAGTTGATATTAATTACGCGTAACTCGATAACTAAATTAATTTTTTTCCTGCCAGAATGTAGATAAGATAGTCTAATATACCCCCCAAGGGTTATTATTCCGCTAATTCTATCGGTATTGCTACAATAAGACTGTTTCCAGATTTTTGGCTAACTCTGTATGTATATACTCTATAACTTATTTCTCGTAGTAAATCAATAATGGTTAAGGGATTTCCACGGCTATGTAGAGGTTAATCTCCGTTAAAATATTTAGATTTAGATAAAGTTATCATTATTAAACAATTATTTTAAATAGATTGTACATGTATTATAATTTTAACTAAAGGTAAACTCAGATCGGGGTCGGAATTGAGAGTTACACGGAATTCAATCAGCACCAAGTTTCCTCTTACTTATTGACTTACAAATTTACAATGTTGCCGATTCTCACCTTTAGAACTATTGTTTACAACCTATCGTAATCTTATCTCCTGAAGGTTTTGACAAATTGCATATATTATTGGGTAAATTAAAAACTGAAATTGCATAGAACAATTATCGGCACCCTTCAAAATTATATTTGACTGTATACGGTGTTTCATACAAGAGTAGCACATCGTCGTCGTAACTCCATTTTGTCAAATTTTACAAAGAAGAAGAAAGACGTGGCATTGCGGTTTTGGTACCCGCAACCGTCACTTTATAAAATTATTTCTTTATTGTCATTTATTGGGCAAATCTCTAAAAACTGTTGTATAAAGTGTACAATAATAGATGCAAATTCATTGGCAGTTAAACCACCCTCAGTCTCATTTCAGAGAAAGCAGTATCCTTTTAACCTTTTAATGTCGTACACTGTGAAATTATGAATAATTAATTTGGTTTTGTAATATAAAGATGAGACAGTTGACTTAGGGCAGAGAAGTGTGGATTGTAAATTCATTGTGAATACCTCATTATTGAATTGCTTGTCTTTGGTTTTTTCATTTTTAGCTCAATGTGCTTATTAAATTTATCGTCTGGTAAATTAGCAGTGGAAAAGGCCACACACATCACAAATCTTTTTTGGGTGTATACAATGATTTTTTTAAAGTCAAACAATTTCTAAAATGTGGTAGTACTTACAGTGGTTTCATTTTTTTCTTTGCGAAATTCATGTCAATAAACATTATCCAAGGAAGCCTTTGAATCCCACAGAGGTCCTAAATATAATTTGGTCGACGACGCTCTGCAATAATGTAATTCTAACCTTGATAAAGAGGCGTTTCTGTAGCATTTGATGTTATTACCTGCTGGTTAGTTCTGACCAATTTCTTTACAACCCTTTCACCTACACTCAATGTCTTGAGGAAAAGTTTCTTACACACTCTAATATTTTTGTTGTTACATTTCAAATAAACCTCTGTTGATTTCTCTTCTTCTTGCTGTTGGTTTGACATGTAACTCTTTACAAACACTTTCTTCTTTTTCCAAAAACAATTCCAAATATGATTTGCACTTCTTATAGTATTTTTATTTTTATTCCAGTTGTTTTTATCTACTTTGTGTTTGTTTGATCTTTTTTGTTTTATAATGACTTTTTCTGGTTTTGTATTTCTTATACAAATGGATTTGTGTTAGGTCGAATCTCAGTTAATTGTATTTCTTTATTACTTATCTCTATATTATCCAATGCATTCTGTATACTGCTTATTTCACAATCTCTTGTCTGAACAGTCATCGTATCATCTGATATACAATTTACTGCTCCATCAGTGACAAGTATAGAGTATGTATTCATGGAGACTACTTCTGCCTGTTTAACTATCTCTTAGATTGAATCGATACCAGTTTTAATTTCTCCTGCAGCATTCATTTTTATGTCAGTATCTCTAGTATTACCATTTTGCAATATTATACTACCACTGCTACTACTGCTAGTATACAAAGTGCAAGGGAACGCAATAAATCTCGAGTTGAAGAGAAATTCGAGTTACAGAAGTTCGATTTATGGGGGTTCCACTGTATTTACATAATGTACTTGTTCATCAGTTTCTCCGATGTTAATCGTATGAGTACTGATGTTTGTAAGAATATTTCACGCCTAATAGTTAATATTTAAATGAGTTATATAATTGGTATGCAATGCCTATCAAATTAAGTTTAGTCGGAAACTTAAACTAAGATGAAATAACTTGGAACAAAAGCAGAAAAATGTGACTCACAAAAAATATTGAAACGGTGCTCCTAAAAGTAAATCTTATTAATTGGGTAAATTATTCTTAAAAAAACTGTAATATGAATTATGTACAAAATCAGTTTATGATACAAAATATTAGTCTACCTCAGTATCAGAATATTGAAACTACTAGAGACTAGGGACCCTAATCCCTTAGCTGTTTTTATTGAATCTATCCACTAAACAAAATTCTCAAATAAATAATACTAAATAATAAAAGTCAGATTTCATACAAATGTTCGTGAATATTGCCTGAATTTCTGAAAGCAACACAACAAGCGATTGTGATCAATCTCTTCAAGTTGGAGGTTAGACGATGCTCAACCTTAAGAAAGGAATAAAAAATGAAAATGAAGAAGTTGATGAACAGGAAAAAGTTGGAAATTCCTGTTACCTTTCTGGATATTAAATTAAAATCGATTATCGATATTTTTACAAAAGTTTCTCTCTACGGTATAGTGTGTTCTCTACAGTTGTCGATTTTCCTTTATCGAGATTTATAAGAAACGTTTCTGTAAAACCAGATATAAAAATGACAAATGTTGTTTTAAAAAAATGTATAATTTTTTGCAGTTTTAAGTTCAAAAAGAGAATCTTAAAAAGACGTCAAATTTGTAGAAAGCAAAATTATATCTCTTTCATAAATTCTCGGAAACGTCCCTAAAATATTCTTGTAAAGCCTTTTTATAAATGAATGAAACTGACATTCAGTGCAAATGGAATTTTATGTCGATGGCCTATATATAATATATAAAAATTCTGTCAAATGTAAGCCATATATTCCCCCAAAATATGTTACTTCCTCTACACGTTTGTAGTCATAACATTTTATTGTAGATTACTTAAGGTCACTAAATAAGCGGGCAAAATCCCCTGGGAACTCGATTAATAGGATGTGTTTTTTATGTAGCCATAAAACATATGTGTACAAGCACTCACTTTTATTTTTGTTTTTATTGCCAAGCAACCTAAGGAACATCTCTTTTTATGTTTGTAATGATTTAAAGCTAAAATATAAACCACGACATAATTTTTATTTTGTACAAAAATTTATATTTACGCAGCCCAACATAACTCAACCCTTCCTTTAATCAAACATAACATTAGTTTACATAGCAGAAAGTGAAAGGAAATTGAATGTATGCGCCCTGAATGCCTTTCAGGTGAGGAAACCTAGCTAACGCCTACATGTTTGCCTGATTGATTTTCCTATTTGTTTTCCACTAATGATAAAATATAGACCGCCATCTACCCTAGTAACTCTAAAATAAGATTAATAGATATCAGTAGTAGTTCAGCTTTGGGAGGAAATTCTCTCTTATTTTCCATTTTCTTTTTATTCAGAAACAAAAGAAGGTTCTTATTTTTAAATTTTATTATGCTTGGAACAAAAGAGAGAAAAGAAATCTCTGTTTTAGGAAAGTCACAATGAACTTAAGATTTTCTCATTTCCTGAAAACTGTACTTGAGAATCAATCATTTCCTTCTACAGGAGGAGAAATAGAAATTCCAACAATATTTTTTATTGAGACTTTATCTTTTATCTGATACAAATTGCAATTTAAAATTTATATTTTCTTTGCATATTATATCAATAAGTAATAAAACTTAAAGTAATACTTTTGTTTTAAATATCGTCAAAGTATCTAGACTAATACATTATGATGGATTAATAATAACGGATCAATAAACAACAATGTTGACTTACTTAAGACAATATAAAATTTAATCACAAATAATATTTAAAATTCCATTCTGGGTATTTTCATTCACGTTTGTGGTATCAATAACGTCTCTAAAGCATATTCACGGTCGAAAAAGCGTTTTAAGAATAGTTTAAGAGCTTTTAAAGATTAATATAAATCTGAAAATCCTTTTAAAAGCTCTTAATATACTTTTAAGAGGTTACTAGATTTACTGAATTTAATATATAGGTATAAATTTTAGGAGTTGCCTTTGGAAATTCTACAAACCCTTTGAAAGAATTTCTTGGAAAATTTAGAGTTTCTGAAATTCCATTCATATTTATTAAAAAGTTTTGAATTTTTTTTGCGTTTCAAATTTTGCCTTTATTAAAGATGAGAATATTGGAAATAGAGAAGGATAAAATAATTCCTCTTTTTTTATTTTCGTCTTTTGATTCAAAAGGCCGTTAATAAGAAATAAGACAAATTGAGAAATAAAAAACTACAAATATCGCATAAAGGTTAATAAGGAGAAAATAAAAACATTATTTCATCAATCGAACAAAAAAGGCATGTTTACTGTAACATGAACTGGTTTTGAGATAGTTATGTGAGTTTCAAGTGTACGATTTTATTACATCTCATGTTTTTGTATTTTGAGCAACTACCAAGCTACGTTTATATTTTTTTATAACGTTGATATCTCAGGAACAAAGCACAATAGCACATACCATAATAATAAATTCTTTTTATTAGTTTTAATAAGTCTTAATAGTCCTTTGGGAACAAGAATGAATTTTATTTACTTTTTTATGTCGAGGTTGTCTGTGTTTTTATCATTGAAATTTGGTTTTTATATAAAACAATTTTTTTTATAACTGAAAGGTTAACACTTTAAATTTTTAGATGTAAAGAGAAAGATTGAAATCCGATTCTGTGCATACCTTATTTATCTCAAAATTTATTTTGATGATATTGAATTATCTATCTTGCTAGAACTTTGTTTGCAAAATTAACGTGATCGTCGCATTGTTTAGAAACACATCAGTAACAGATTCTAAATTGTTAAAATATTTTTTTGGTTACAGCTGTTGAAGGTTCCAACAACTTTCTGTTTTAAATTTAACAAATTATCCTCTCTTAACATTTTGGACCGTTGAAAGCCCTGTCTGGCCCAAAACGCCCGACTCAACAAACTCAAATCTTCTCGACAGTAAGGTCCCAACTAGGGCACCATACTGTTTTAAAACATACTGTGCTTCCATGTTTTTGATATAAACATACATAAACATACCCACCTTTTTAAGTAGTATATTGATTATTATCAGGAAATTGGTCGGTATTCAAGCAGAAGAGGTGAGAAACGGATAAAGGATTAAATTTACTAATGGAAAGTCAACCATTGGTTTAAACTAAAAATGTACATTAAACAGTTGGACTACATTGTGTTTATTAGAAGACGTGTACAATGGTTAATCTACTCCGCTTACATTTGGGAGACTTTGATTCCAAACCTCAAATAGCCAAAACAGTCAGAGACAAAACTAAAAACGCCAGAGTTGGAGTCTACAAACTACAACAAGTCTATATCGGAACTACATACTATACGCTGACGATCTGGCATTAGCGAATTCAGAAAGGGATATGCAACTTAACCAGAGTATCTAGAATGAAGGATATAAAAAATATAAAATAAATGTAAATATTGGAAAAACTGAATTGTTGGTAGGAACTAAGAACCATCAAAGTGTGGATGTTAAATTAAATGATAAGACAATCAAGCAAGTGGAAGACTAGGCACTTGGGATCGGTAATAAATGAACAAGGCGAAATGGAATCTGAAATAAATAATAGAGTGTCAAATGCCACTAATTTGTATTATGCTCTAAACAAAAGTTCTATCAAAAAAAAAAACAAAGGCAGCCTAGAAACTAAAATAAAAATATTTGAAACTGTGTACGAACCGGTACTTTTGTACAGTGTGATCCAATTTCGATGGGATTAAATGGGTAACTTTCTTATTAGCGCAGGTAAATAAAAACGCTTTAGGTACTCGTGACCTCTTTGAGAAAAAGTGAAAAATGGCCGATTTCTGAAACTCAAAGTTGAATTTTTAAATGGACCATTTAAGACATTAGACTTTAAGTTACAGCGCAGTTATGAAAAGAACTAGAACGGCATCAAATTCTACGTTAGAAAGTGCTTCAACAATGCTAAAATAATTTTGTTGTGGCTTGGAAAATAAAGGGGTTACAGCAAATTGAAGGAATCGGTCCATTTAGAAAATTCAACTTTGAGTTACAGTGCAGTTATGGAAAGGGCTAGAAAACAACGACTGACGGCATTAAATTCTATGTTAAAAAGTGCCTCAAAAATGCCAAAGTGATTTTGTTCTAGCTTCGAAAATAAAGAAGTTACAGTAAAATAAAGAAATTGGCCATTTTTCACTTTTTCTTTCTAGGGAAAAAATAAAAGATGGCAGCTTGTTTCTGGCAACGGTAATGAAATAAGCATGAAAAAAGATGTCACAAGTACCTAAGCCGTTTTTATTTATCTGCGCTAATAAAAAAGTTACCCATTTAATACAATCGAAATTGGACCACACTGTACAATGGTAAAACGTGAACCTTAAGTGAACGGAACCGGAGCAAAATTCAGGCGTGAGAGATGCGTGTCAGCAATGAAATAATTTGGGAAAGGTGCAATGTGAAATCATCATTGTCTAAATTGAAGTCAAAACAGTTAATGTAGTTCGGGCATATGGCTCGGATGAATGTGTGTAGAAAAGTTAAACGAATATTAAAATGGCTGTAGTGTAAAAGAGGCAGGCCCGCCAGAACCTGGAAAAGTAAAGTAGGAAAGGCACTAACTAAGAGTAACTTTAGTTGGAGAGAGGCAGAACAAATGGCTACTGACCGCAAAAACTGAAGTCATCTCGCCGCACCGATTATCTCGACACCGTAAGGTAGAAGAGAAAGATTATGTAGTATATGAAATGCTTTACATCGAAGTATTTGAATTTTTATAAACAAATTAAAATTGGCTTTCGGTTGCTTAACTAATAAGAATTGGGGGAATTAGGAATAACAAATTAAAATGAACATTACTTACAGTTGAGGAAATTAGATAAAGTACACCCCTTAAATTTTATGTATATGTTCAAAGCGTAAATACAATTTCTGAATATGAATATGAATGTGTTATTAGAATAAGGGTTTTATCACAGATAGCAAACGATTATTTGCAATAAAGGAAGTAGAATGTTGAACGATTGTATTAGAAAAATCAAAACGTGTTGTGTTCGACAATTATCCCTTGAAAAGGCATTATAAAATAGACTACTAAAGGGTTTTCCAATAAGAGGTGTTATTTTGATATTCAAAGAAAAGTGCCATTTTTTAATATAAATGATCGGATGTTTATTTCATTATAAAGAGGAAGGTATGCCGTTAATAGTGGAAAATAACATCAGGCAAATGACCACCACGACCACGCTTACAGGACAATATCCTTTTCATGAAATTTTCCATAACCAAATCGCAAAGTGGCTGCCCTATGTCCTCGATAGCCTCACGAATTCCATCTTTGAGGTCTTGAATCGACGCTGGGCTGTTGGCGTAGACCTTCTCTTTCACGTGGCCCCAAAGAAAGAAGTCGCAAGGTGTTAAATCACAAGATCTCGGTGGCCAATTGTTATCTCTCCTTCGAGAGATAACACGGTCCGGAAACTTTTTCCGTAAAAAATCAATGGTTTCGTTGCTTGTGTGGCACGTAGCGCCGTCTTGTTGAAAGTAAACGTTGTCCAGATCAATACCATCCAATTCCGGCCATAAAAAATCGTTAATCATCTCTCGATAGCGCAATCCAGTCACCGTAACTGTTGCTCCAGCCTCATTTTCGAAAAAGTAAGGTCCAATGACTCCGCCGGACCATAAACCGCACCAAACAGTCACACGTTGAGGATAGAGAGACTTTTCAACAATAACTCTTGGATTTTCTGAGCCCCAGATCCGACAATTTTGCTTGTTGACGAAGCCACCGAGGTGGAAATGGGCCTCATCACTCAAGATGATTTTTCGATGGAATTCTGGATCATTTTCATGCATTTCAACGACCCAATCAGCAAAGACACGACGTTGTTGATGATCGGCCGGCTTGAGTTCTTGTGTTAACTGGACTTTATAAGCCTTAAGACCCAAATCTTTATGCAAAATACGGTGTAATGACGTTTGTGGAATGGCTAATTCCAAAGAACGACGAGGAATGGACAAACCTGGGTTTTCTTTAACACTTTCGGCTACAACAGCAATATTCTCGGCTGTTCTTGAGCGACGTGCACGGGTTTTATTCTTCACATCACTAACTTGTCCCAAGAGCTCGAATTTTTTCACCAATTTCTGTATTGCGGTCCGACAAGGTGCTTCACGGTGACCCAAAAATGTTCGAGTTTTACGAACCGTCTCTGCCAAATTTTCACCATTTTTATAGTGAATTTTAATAATTTCAATGCGTTGTTGAAGCGTGTATCGTTCCATATTTATTAATGGCGTAGTTTCTACTTGTCAAATGTCAAAAAATGATAGCTTCAAAAGTGACATCTACCGAAATAGCGGGCTATTCAAAATAACACCTCTTATTGGAAAACCCTTTACGTTGAAGTCAATAAAATAAGAAAATAGGAGACTGATAAAGAATGAATAGAAAATAAGAATGGGGAAAAACAAAACTTACCAAATTCGGAAGAAACTTCAATCGTGAAAAAAGCTACCTGTGATTTACTTAAAAGAGAAATCTAATTGAAATTCAAAATTTTCCCTCATAAAAAAAATGGTAATGCGCTCAACAGTCTGCTTTTTAACATTAAAAATTTAATATTTTTATTTATGATTTATTGTGTATCATGTTTGCATATTAAAAACTCTGAAACAAATACAATTAATTGATCTAAGACTACAAATTCTCAAATTTAATATTGCTGTTTGCTTCTGTAATACAAATCGAGAAATTTCCTAATTTGTTAAATGAATTATGATTACAGTAAAGTAGATTAGTTCAATGCATTATCCTCAAAGAGAGCACATTACTAAAGATGCTAATATGCATACATCATGTTATTGGATTAGCAGTTGTAACTTTGCTAACGAAAGTGCATATTGATTAAAGAGAATAGTAAAATACGTGCCAGCAAAGAGTTGACGATAGGTAAAATTCTCATTTTAACGAAAGAATTTTTTTTTATTATACACCAGAATAAAAAGTTCTTGAATAGTATGTACATGATAGCTGTTATACCATAGAAAATATTTTCTAACATTAATTTTCTATTGGAAAATTAATCTTTGCTTACAAAAGCAAGTAATTTGAAATTGAAATAAATGAAAAATTGTAAACGGTTCTATTGGTTAAAATATTTCGGCGACTTGAAAGCGAATCAGCTCAACCCTGACAGCTAGTAATTACTTTTTACGAATGCATACGTATGCGGCTTTGATGTCGTTCTACCAAATTAACAGTGTAATAGATGTGGCAATGATACATTTTGCCAACGTTGAATTAACTTATTTACATGGGGTGTATATATCATTTATTATTTAAATAAAAAACCTTTTCAATGACGCATAAAGAATTAAATTAAAACAGAATGAAAGTTGCAAATAAAAGACATTATTTAACTTGCGAATTTGGTTATTACCCCCTTGATTACGTTTTCATTCGTGTTATTTGCGAACTTTTGTAGTTCACACAGTTTTCACTAGATATACGTGGCTACAATTGCACGCAAGGCGATACTTACCTTTGTGTTAGTGGAATGTGATGTCTGAAAAGAGACAAAAATAATCTAAAACGTCCTCAGAAAAGTGTTATTACTTTATTTTCAAATAATTTTTTTATCATAAAAGCATGATCTATAATGTAAAAATGAAAAAGTGGGGAGGTTTTCAAATTTACATCCAAGTTGTTTAATGTAGATAAGAACCCACTTGAAACTTTTTACTGATTTTTTTCTTGGTGATTTGCTAAAAGCGATGCTTTTGCCGATACTTTTCAGTTTTATTGCACAGTAGAAGAAATTTATGAACCGAAAAATTTAATTTACAAAACTCCATTTATACGTTTCTTTTAGTACGGTATTTAAAATGTCTGAAATCAGAGAAAGGTCAGCTTAACGCAGTCATCGTTGTTAGTGCTCCCTAAAGCACTTTCCCTTCCTTTTATCATATTTTAATTAGAACTGTTTGTAGTTTCTACGCCATTAGGAAAGTTATCCACCTACAAACTTTTAATGCGTCTGGAAAGTACAAGTTTACTTATCAGCGAGCTACAAGGATTTTAAAATAAATGCAAATGAAGTTCCAATTACAAATTTTCTATTTCTAGATGTTTTATGACGATGATAACTTAAGGTCTATATATTATAAAATTATATCGTGTAAAAGGAACTTTAGGATTATATTAAGAAGGAAAGTAGCGAGCAAAAAATAAATGTGGTGTCAAGTAATACGTGTTGCACTCTGTTTGTGACAGCACATAAACTGTTTTGTTAAAAGAGAGAAATAGTAATAATAGAAAACCAATATATAAGTTTTACATTTCTTGTTCTAACCAAGATGCGTCAAAACTATAGTTCGTATACTTTTTTCATTCTATTTCTCTAAAAGAGAAATGACAATTTAGAGATTATCTCAGATGCTTTTACCTTTGAATGTATTACTATCAATCTAGTTATTCTTAAGTTATACCTGTAGATTCAATTAGGTTCGATGTAGAACACCCGGTACACCCTTGTTGTAATTACAAAGATATTTTAATATCCAACAATAATTTAATTTTATCAAATGGCGTGGCGCCTCTCATAAATAAATCTGGAATACCACACGTTTGCCCAGCTGAAGTCCATGTCTTTCTGAGGTCAATAAGGAAATTTGCTACCTAACAATAATTTATTATCTGTCCAAACTTAATAGATTTTAGATTCTTTTAGTGGGCCAATTATTACAGTTATTGCTTTTTATACCATCTAGCATTGTACTGTAATTACAAAAATTATCTAAATAAATCAGTGCACAAACCAACTGGTCTCTTTAGATGGTACACAAAATTAACAAGAGTTGCCTGTTCAAGTGGCTAAAGGTTTTGCGTAACCTCGAAAAAAGCCCCAAAGTCCCAAACTATTTGCAAAATAAAGTCTTTTCTGTGCCTTTTAACAGTATGCCCAGATTTACCACGTTATCAATGTTGGAAGGACAATTATTTTCAGAAGATCTGATACATTCTATGATCATCTGATTCTGAATCGATTAGGCCAACAGTAATTACTCTCATTCTAAGTAAAGGTCGGATGTGCAAGCATGTACCTTTAGGTTGATTAAAAACTGAAAAGATTGTCTCTTCTAGATTCCAATCTGGGTAGATCGTTCACTAAACCGATAAAAGGTGGGGGGTCGATTAGTTACCTCGAACTTTGAATTTTGGTATGCTGCAGAGTTTAACATGGGCACCGCTTGTTTTTATGAATTTCCTGGAACTCTTTTGCCAATTTGTTACGTGTAAAACTGGGATTAGTGACCCTTCAATATACGCAACCATGTATAGAATGGTATGCCACCTGTAATGCTAGCTTTTGACAGTCGAAGACGAGGAAGACCTAGAGCCGGCGGTAGACGGTAGTATTGATACGAGAATCTTTATGGGTTTCGGGATCGAGAGGGCGAAATGCTTATCAAGGTCGAACCACAGGTTCGAACGCTACACAAGTAGACGGAATCGAGATAGCACTTCACTCTCTTAAGATACTTACACTCCCAATGAGGGATTAAGCTGATATTATGTAGGTAGGTGAAAGTCAACGTCTCTTGGCTCCAGAACAGCTGGTCATTGAAACCACATCTAGGTGCATGCTAATACCACAAGAAAAGCCAAAAGGTAAGTTGATAACATCTATTAGCATACTATTAAATTGGTACAATAAACAGAATTCAGCGGTCCTGGTTCACACTGCTTGAAAATCGTTTTAACATAAACACATGTAACGAAAAAAAGTAAATACATGAAAGTAAACATGAGATAAACATGGCCACAATAAATTTTTTATTATGCACGAACCATCGGCCAGGCGCATTGCATAGAACGCCAGCAATATGAAAGCAACATAAAGTCTGAATAATAATACATTCGTGAATATTAGAAATTTTGCGGTCACTTCTAAAAGAAGCACACATAAAATAAAATGTAAAATACAAATAACAACGATAATGTTACTGGGGTCGTCACTCCAGATGATTTGCATTTAGCTTTGGATCCAGATAATTATTTAAATAAATCTTTAAGAAAAACAAGTTTCGCAAAGTTATAAAAGAACAAGAATTTACGTTAACGGAGCCTTGCATGGATAAACTAACAAGACAAGAATTAAATTAATAATTTTGTTGGTTTTATCTGTATACGATCAAACTAATAAAGATTAATAACATTTAGGAACTGAAAAGTTACATTAAAACATGGCAAATAACGGATTCCTCTTAAATAAACTTTAGTACAAATTTTTTCACAACTGTGAAATGATGCGTCAAACTTTGCACTACTGCGAAAGAATATCACAAGGTTTTTCACCAATGTGAAACGATTACAGTAACGTGAATCTTGGGTTACTTTTATGCCAAGGAACTGGTGACGAGAAATGAAATACAGGTACGTTAGCAAACGACTACATTCGCAGTTGACGAGCTTGATGCGCAATCGTCAGCTTCTTCACAAGATACAGTTTTAAAAGAGGTAAAATTATTTACCATAATACTGGACTATCCAATAGAGATCCAAATTTATAGCACAAATTACACTCAATTCACTGCACTGATTTACACAAGATTATGACTAATACATTAAATTTTCCAGGTCACGGACGACATTCACATACATTCTTAGATTGAAGGTAGATGTTGACTTTCTTTAACTGTCTTTAGAAAGCGAAGCAGTACAAAACTAGTAGAGATTTGACGGAACGATATATAGATACCAGAAACACGCCAACAAAGCTAATTCCTTTAGAAGAAATGAAATAAGAGAGACGGTACCGTAATTCAGCTGTGTTTGGTAAGGATTTAAATTGGTAGGTCCGTCGATAAGGCGAGATTTGATTTATACACTAACGGCAGTGACACATCCAGTACATTCCAAGGATTGTCAATAAATATTTAACGATGACAGAAATAATTTGCCTCGTGTTTTTCACCTACGTTGATGCTATCCAAACACTTGGAATAGATCCCGATATCATGCGAAATTTTTAGGTCCCAAACTTTCACACACGATAAACGCGGGGTGCGCATGTGTTGCTTATTTGCAGTTTTTCATTGAACTCCTGAACTGTCGATCAAAATGAAAATTCTTCAGCTCTCACAGGGGTGAGTCCAGCAGATTATTGGCTGGCCGGGATTCAAGACATCAAAACCATCAATAAGATAACGATAGAGTTAGGTGGTTCGACCACAAATTCAAGCATTGCCTTGTTCAAATAACAGAACAAACATAAAAATAAATCTTGTCCTGGATAGGCAAAGTGACAGTTTTATGATCTAAAGAAGCATAAAACTAAAAGATGAAGGGACAAAATTTTTTGAAATGGAATATTTAAATTTATAAAATACGAAATTAGAGGTAATTTTGATAATATTCAATGCCCGAATATATTGCTTCTTAGAATATAAGAAAACATTTTGTTAGAGAATTCAAGAAAGAAATAATGTTACCAAGTAGTAAATTTACCAATATAAAAGAACGTTAAACAAGAGGCTTTTGTTTTGCAGGCAAAAGATAAAATATAATCCTAAAGAAAATAACATAGGTACATAAGGAATGGTTAACAATAATAAAGAAAGATTTTATTATTTACGAATTTTCATAACCGGTTAAGGGAAAATTTGTTTATTTTTGAATTTTCATAACAAATGTCTTTAAATTTGCCAGTTAAAATTATTTTGTTGGAGTCCCGGAAGAAAGCAGCAGCCAGTAGGTTTTAATAGGTACTCGAATGAGTGCTACATTTACCACCTTCATGTTATAAAACATCTAAGGTATCTTTTCAAGATTTTATTAATAGTAAGAGAAGTCTTTATTTTTGACTATTGAAAACACGACAAGATATAAGATGAACATAACAAACAGCAATGAAGCACCTACGACCTTACGTAGTACTTATAATCGATAGTACTTGTGCATCACATCATAGATCTATTGATGACTTTATCGTTCGTGGCAGCTGATGGTCTACCATCTTGCGGCCTACACTTTAATCATGGAATTCGAAGACTCATTCAGGGTAATTGTTCGATATAGCTACCCCTAAAAAAGCGCCGTTTTGAGAGCAAGTTTTTGGTATCAGCACGTAGAGAATTACTCACAGAACACAATTAATATAATCTTGGTGAAACCGACAAAAAACAAACACGATTTTAAGCACATCTGAGGTTATGTTGCACGATACAAACAATGAAGTTGGCAACTAAATCAGTTGCTGCACACACTACCAACGGCCTACTGCAACATGACCCACCAATAAATTTTATTTATTCCAATCTTGTGATGGGGGCGAAGCGAGGTGGTAGTTAGGTTAGAAGCAATAAAACAATCATTTTTTCAAGAATTCCATTCTAGTCTTCTGATGGGGGTGAAGCGAGGTGGTGGATAGGTTAGAAGAGTAAAACAATAATTTGTTTCAAGAATTCCACCCTAATCTTGTGATGAGGGCAAAGCGAGGTGGTGGTTAGGTTAGAAACAGTAAAACAATCATTTTCTTAAGAATTCCACCCCAATCTCGTGGGGGGCGAATTGAATGAATGAATTCGTTCATGCTTGCGCGGAGTCGTTCATGCTTGCGCGGAGTCAATGTCCTCCAGCTGATTTAGGGAAATTGGGTTGTGGTACTGTTGGCTGGTACGCTGTCGGGGACTAATAAGAAGCTAGCCGCGATATTATGGTGTCATGGCAGTCGGTGTGCTTGTGAAGTGTCAAATTCGTCGATTTTTCAAGGTTTTTTAAAAAGTTTTTAAATGTTTGGCGTCGGAGAGGCCTTCCGCAGGTGTCTTTTGATTTTCTGAATAGATATACATGCATTGGTACCGTTGAATTTTTACTGTAGAAGTTAAATTTTAGGGGTAGTTATATCGAACTGTTACCCTCATTCAGTGTGATTTGTGATTTTATTTATTTCTTTATAATGTTAGGTTAGAGTGCATAAAAAATCAAAATGCCCAAAGCGCTCTTAACACTCTAAACGTCCCTTGCGCGTAAGATATAGCCACCTCTTCAAATTTTAAAAGAAAATCAAAGGAACTTTATGTTGTTTTCTAGTCAAAACGGGAAAAGAAAAAAAAACTTGAAGAAGAAAGACATTCAATTGAAATTTTAAATAAAAAATCAATCAAGCCGTTTTTTATTTCAGATATGATTA
>VTPC01072604.1:0-10014 GCA_011009095.1 Ignelater luminosus | reverse complement strand
ACTCACACGTACTTGAACTAAAATGAAAATCTAGAACAGAATAAATTTATTAACTGGAGGTAATCAAGCAGACTAGCAAATATAGAGCGTCCTAGTTAGGATAAAATCATTGATAAATCTATTAAAACCCCTAAAAACAATTAAAAAAATACATAAAATATTGATGTTTCATCGCTATTTTTTTGTGTGTACAATGTTTACAAAACTGCTTTAATAAACTTCATAACTAGACTTTTTAAGAAACTTACCGGTTATTAAGAAAAACAGAATTTGTAAAAAATCCATTGTAGTGCTTTATTTATCAAATCCAGTAAATAATTAACTAGATATGAGGCATACACGTATAAAAACATTTTATGGTCTACAAAATAAAACTTTATTGCTATTTTTATAAAACTGCTCTTTTGATAACTTTGGAATTTTATTTATTCGTTTGTTACTAAAGTCTCACCCTGCTACTACATTTTTTAAACCATGTGTTTTTTATATAAGATTCCAACTTCATTACTAGATACTAATTAAGATCAAGGTGAAAATCAAAGCTTCCATAATCCTATACCTACATTGCCAAAATTAAAATATTTTTTAAAATAAACGTATTGTCTTTTATGACCTTAGGGTAAAACTTGATTATGTCCGATTTACTGCATGAAACTCAAAATCGTGTTATTATGAGATTACACACTGTTTAAGAGAACAGTATTTTCTGAGAAATCGATAATAGAAAACTTTTCTATTTGTTACAGACTTTCATAGATAGATTGTATATCTAAATGAAAAAAAGTTTTTTTTTTATAAATAATAAAGATAGATGCTTAATGTTGATATACTTGAACATGTTTTTAATACAGAAATTTGTTTTGTGTTTGCTTGCTTTTGATAAATTAGTTTTTTTGTTGCTCCTTCTCCTTACTTACGCTAAGGCAGGGTAAGAACTATTTTATGGTCTATGTCAAAGTGGCCATATATTATCGCTTGCCTAAATTGTTGTTCCATTGAAATAAACACAAATGTAAGCCCTTTTGATGAATATGATTATTAGTTTCTTTTCTGCTTCTGTTAACATCTGATAGGCTATTATAAGTGCTTCACATGCTTTCAGTTAATACAAATTAAATGATCTCATCATTGTTCATCGATTACTCCTTGGAGGTAGAACTACCTAATTCGATAAAATGCTGAATCAATAAGAATATTTACTTGAAATATCTTTACATACAATATTAAACTGTATCTACTACTATTAGAGAAAATGCAATGCTACGGATTGAGATGAAGTACAACGTATAGAGATTAATGGGGTCGTCAGCACACCTGTGGTGTTTCTCAAGGAATAGTTTTAAGTCCGCTTTTGTTTATTATATATATATTAATAGTTTACGCCAGATGAACACCACGGAAACAATCTTCGGTTTTGCCGACGATACTGCCATTTTCTACCAAGATAAAAATTGGATATCAAGATATCAAACAGATTAAAATAAATCATTTTTTTTGATAAGGTGTAGATTTTTTGCACTTTTTACAAGAAAGCAATAATTCCACTTCTGCTTTATACAGTATCCGGATGAATTAGAAATGAGATTTGATTCTAAATCTGGATATAATGCAGAATAGGCAATAAGTTGACACGATACCTGATGCGATAATATTTCTGGACAGTATCCAAACATCTCTTTGCCAACCATATTTATCCCTAAAAAGGGACATAACTTTCGCAGGTTTGGTACTAGAACCATCCAAGAAAGGTCGCCTTTTCCGTTTATCTTTAGACCCGAAAAAAGAAGGGAAGAAGAAAGAAATGAAAAATCAAAAAGATATTTATTGAGACCTAGCTCCTCTATTAATTGCAAAAAACCACATGTCTCTAAGCTGTAGCAAAAGTGACAAAAATGCAAACAGTAAAACCAAAACTATTGAATTTAAGAATCCAACGCCAGACGCTTTTTTGGCCTATCAGGTGCATTGCTTAATACAATTTACTACTTTCCGCCACGAATACCCACAAAAGCCGACAAGTAGTAGATACCAAAAATTGATTAGATACCAGTTTTTTCTTATTTTTGCTTTCAACATCTGCAACTGTCCTCATGCTTTGAGGCCAACTCGATCAAAAAAGTTTATTTTGTCTTAAGAAAATGGCACAATTATACGAAATCGAGTTGGTCATTACTTGCACAATGTCAACACTATTTTAAAACAGCAGATAACTTTTGACAGTATATAAGAATAACATAACATGTCTGCCTGCTGTCTTAACAATGCAGTGTCGACACTATTTGTACCAATCATCATGGTTCAGTTTGACTTCGTTCTCTCGATTGCACGGTAGATTTTAATAGTACCTTTATTTTTGTCGACGATAAAAAAATAGAAATATTTATTTTTTACATTTTAAATTAATTAAATTCATTTAAAAATTTTCTTTACCGCGGGTAGGTTTCGAACTTACGTACTCTTTAGGGTACCCTCGCTTGGCGTTTCCCGCTTTTTGTAAGAGTTGGTCTACTTGTTAAATCACTATACGCCGCTTCCGTTGCTTCCTTTCTGATATTAAGTAGATCAACTTAGAAAAAGATTTTTATTTTTAAATCTCAGGCCTGGTCGAACTTCTTACAATTTTGTCTTAAAACTTGAACAAGCATATTCAAAACCATCTTAGACAAGAATATAAGATAATATTAGATGCAACATTTACGTGGTGTTTTACGAGGAGAAAGCAATACGTTGGGAGGTTATGCAAAATAAAAAAATAAGTATACTCTGCATGTAATGATACATTTTAAAATGCTTGGTTTTCGGTTTACAGGGTGTTGAAGTTTCACAAGTAAAATTCCTGTTTTTCTCAATTAATTATTGATATTGTTTAGGTCCTTAGTGTAGTTTTGACCATGTTTGCTTTTTGGATGATTAATTTTATTTTTACCTTTTTCTTGTTTGTTTAATTGGCTTTTCTTTGCTTCCTTGCAGTTTATATTGTAGTCCTGATGGGAAAAATTAAATAGTGATTTTAAGCTGTCATAAGGTTTAATTTAATCTCGATTGGCATTTAGAAATGTTATAATTTAATTGTTCATTCACGAATATCTTGGTAAGTCTAGGAAACTTATTATTTTCTTATCATTTTTAATAGTATTTGTGTGTTATATCGAAATTAAGCCTCCAAGACTGGTCCTATTATTTGGCCCATCCATGAACAATCTTCCAGACTTAGTCCGAAAATTGTTTGTGTGAGATCAACTTTTTAGAGCTGGCCTCTAAAGAAGAGTATGCTGAAACTACAGTCTTAGAGTCCTTTTAAGCTTGTATAAAGACTTTTGCAGCTTTACCCCGAACGATGAGTACGAACAAATGTTTAATACTGTTTATTAATTTCTCAAAATTTCTTTATATACATTTTTAACATGCTGGTATAACAATTTATTTAGGTAACAAGAAATAACAATTCTGCAGTTTTAACAATTTATAGTGATAAGTTCGTATGTTTAATTGCGCTAACATTTCTCATTTCGCTACACTATTATAGTATTAGATTACAACTTTGTTTGTTTATATGCAGGAAGCAACCTGAATCCTTTTATGTTGTATTGGTCAGAAGAGCAACGTTGTGATTTTGTACATTTATTTTATTTATGAAATGATAAAGAATGTATTTTGAAATATGTTGCAATGACCTAGAAATTTCTTTATTTCTTGTACTGCCCCAGTAGCACGATCCGTTGGCCCAACGTAGGTAATTTGTGGGATTGGTTGGAAACCGTGGGTTACTTTGCCAACAAAACTATCAGTTGGCCCAACGTTGAAGGAAGGTTGGTATATTGTAGTCTTTGCCAACCACTTTTCATTGTTGGCCCAACGTTGGCAGAAGGTTGCCCAATATTTGGTGTTTTCAACAAGTATTTATTGTTGTTGGTCCAAAATTGGCAAAAGGTTGTCAGATTAGGTAATTTCAACTAGTATTTTTGATTGTCAACTAATCAATTAATTTTATAAATAATATAACTGAAAATTGTTTAGGTATATAATAAATTTTAAACTTTTTATCTGAATTATTTGAGACGTAAGAGATTCGATGGTGGAGTAAAAACGGTAATTTATTAACGCATTTATATTTTATTATTTATAAATTATAAATAATCTTGGTCTGTACGACACATGCAAAAACAAAGCCATACAAATAGCATTGAATAGAATGTATTAGAAAATGATGCCAATATGCGCACTGCTTTACCTCGCAGACAACTCGACCGCATGGCTTAGATGGTTTAGATAATTTTCATTTACATCATTATCGGTCGGTCATTCTGTTGTATCGATCTTCGTTTGTTGTGTTTTCCTTCCGAAACAAATTTGTGGTGTGGATTACTTTAGTATACTCAATAATCTTCCTGTATTCTGGGTAAGTGTAACTGTAGCAATTTTTCACATCTGGTAAGTAATTGCAAGTTTTTGATATCTAAATTAAGATGTGATGCAACTAGGATTGCAAAGATTTGTAGGTTATGTTATTAGTACACGTTATACTTATAGACGATGTTTACCTTGAAGACACGTAGCAATCTGTCTTTTTCTTATCAATTATAAATCTATTTTTTCATCTTAATTAATTGAAGTATTGTGTTAACAAATTAAAATAACCAAGAGGTTAATAAATTATGAGAATTATGGTTTGTAATGTAAAGAAAAACACATAGTACCTCCAGGGTATGTCATGTTCACGTTCCCTAACCCGTGTTTTGTAATTTTAGTAGAGATGTGTCGTTCGTGACTGAATCGATTCAGTGAATCGGCTCCGAGCAGTGAACGAAACGAACCAGTTCCGAAAACTAACACAAATCGGTTGACAGCTCTTTTAGCTCTCGCCAGCAAATCGTCTCACCGCTCTTTTAACTCTGGGCCCTTTCTGGAACTTCGAAATACGAATGCTTTATTACTAGAATTGGCAATTATTCTGGTCATTATGAGTATTTTACAATCGATTCACTAATGCATCTTTGAATTTAACTTTTAAAATTGATTTCATGGTTTGTTCCCTTTGCATTTACTTAAAATTGGCTTACGTAACAACCCAAATTGTGAGTGTGATAATTAATACCTTTGGTGATTTGAATCATTTGATATTTAATTGTAATAGATTCGATAATGAACGACAAATTTTAATAAATACACTTTCAGAATTTAATATTATAACGTTTAATAAAACGTTAATTTATTTTTAATATTTATTTAAACTAAGTCTATTACAATTTATTTCTAATATTTACCTTCACTAAATTTATTTATTTATATATGTACAAAATAATTTATTTATGTCACATTTATATCACTAATTACACATTTATTTTGTTCGTTGTTACGAGTTTATTCATTGCATAACTAACTGCCGGCTCTATTCCCGCTGCATTTATATTTGTTTCCTCGTCTCTTTCGATGAGCCTAGAAGGTTCGCGCCTCTTTTTGCATATTCAACGGTCAGAACGCCTGGACCGTTTGAGACTTCTCCGGCACATTCGACAGGCGGCACGTTACAATATTATATGTACTTCCTACCAATATCACTACCCTTTTACACATAAATAAACCACAAATTCTTATGGCCATTGTTAAATTTTAACAAAAATTCTAGTAATAAGTTTACATAAAGGTTTTTGCTTTTGAGAAACTTCCAAAATGATTTTGAGATTCACATCGCTTTATTATAACTTTTTGTTGTTTTTATAAAAATTCTGTTTATAGTTAATTGCACTCATTACACTAAATATTTTTTTATTTAATAAAGTAAACCATGGATCCACTCTTCTATACATTCCAATAAGAAACGGTAAGGTAAAAATAATTAAAATAGAGTAGTGTGCAAATAAAGCCTAAAGAGCGGAAATAGACCGTCGCGTCTGATAAAAACGCTCTACTGCTTTATTTCTGGGAGTTCGTTCTTTCGTTCTGAATGACGAAAACCATTCTGAACCGATGAACGACTGAGCCGGTTTACTGAATCGGTTCAGCAAGCTGAGCCAGAACCGTTGAGCTGATTCACACAAATGAGCCGATCCATCCATCCCTAAATTTTAGTTCTTGATTTTACTAACATCCTTCGCCATGTCCGATTCCGCATTTTATTACTTAATATTTAACAAAAGGTTTTGATGTTAGTTTTTAATTGTCAAGGTCTGTTACACAGTTCGCAATGTCATATGTTGTGATGGAATTTGATGTTTCTAGTGATGGAGGAGTCAGCCTTATTAGGAAGGAATGGTTAACACCTCGTAAAAAAGAATCATTCTGGTCACCCTCTAAGTTGTCTGGATCGTTTAATAAATCCCTCACTGAAGATCATATTCCAGATGAACCCTGGAAGCTGTATAGTGTTCGGCGCATATTTTATAAAACAGGTTAGTAAAATATGGCAATCAAATTATAAATTAGGTCTATTGTATATTATTTTTCTGTTTCAGGGTGACATTCGGAAAGCCAGACAAAAATTGAAAAGGGCTAAAAATGAAAGTGATTAGTGATGTTGCTTCCGAGTGGGATGATGGAGTGAACTAATATATATTTTTGTAAGAATAAAGCATGCTTTATGAAATTTATATTTTTATAATAAACCTATATTACTTCAATTGTGATACCTCCTTAATATTTCAAATACACATTTACCTACTATAAAACTACATTGTAATAAATGTTTTATTCAAAATATATGTTGTTTTATTTGACTATGATATTAATTAATTTAAACCTTAGTTTTTAAAAGGTCATTGTTGGCAGAGTATGGAAAATGGTTGGTTGGACAGTAGGTGACTGTTGGCAATGAGTTTTCTGTGTTAGTTAATATTGGGAGGTTTTTGTTGAACCAACGTTGGGAAATTGTTGGTTGGACGTTGGGCGACTGTTGGCAATTCGTTTTTTGTGTTAGTTGATAGTGGGAAATCTTTGTTGGGCCAACGTTGGGAAATGGTTGGTTGGGAAGTAGTTGGCAAGTGTGTCAAATCTTACGGTTGGCCAACAATACTTGTTAACAAAATGCCTACGTTGGCCCAACCATTTTTGCTACTGGGGTGAAATTGGAATTGTGCGAGCTTTCTTTAGAAAGAAAACCCTGTTTGCTTTTGGAAAAAATGGTTAATTTCAAAATTAAACACTTATCAAGAAGAAAATATATTTTTATAATGTAAAATTGGTCGTAGGCTACTTGACCACATTTTTGTTTGAACACCATTTGCAACAAGATGTTTGATTATTTGCTGGATATTTGGTTTTGCAATTAATTGTTTTGTGCACGTGGCTAAGTACTTACTTAAAACTTGCGAGAATTCGGTCAGTAATTTCAATAATCAGGAAGACATTACTGTTTATATTTATTTATTTGTTAATGTACTACATTAACAGTCAAGTTTTGACTTTCAGTACTTTTGTAAATAGATTTAGTTTACATGGTCGAGCGTACCGTGTGATCAAATAAAAAGACTTTATAACTTATATAATATATAAATGTGTGAGTTGTTTATCATTTATTTCGTATTATGGTTAATTTTCACAAGAAAAAACTAACTCGACGAAGGTTGGAAAAATCGAAGCTTTCGTCGTGACGCATTGAAATTTGGATAAATCAGAGATATTAGACAAGAAAGTCCTTGTAGAAAGTTTATATCGATTCTATAGATTTTACGCTATGCTTGGTATTTGAATACCCTGTATACACGTAGTGGTCTTTTAAAAACGTTACAAGTAAGTAGGCAACGCATGTTACACGGAGTTAAATTTCACAAATGACATGCATAAAAATAATACCCAATTAAAACTGACAAACTGTTTTTTACATCATTTTCTTGAATTAATTTAAATTTTTCATTTTTTATTAACATACGTGTCGGTGAGTGTATGGCGTGTTACCTATCTGTTTGTAGCATTTTTAAAAGACCACAGGGTGTATATATTGTATACTGTTCAGTCACTGTACATCAAAAAGACTAAAATAAGTCATTTTTCACTTGATAAGATCTGGGGTTTTCACACTTTACTACAAGAAAGCAGTAATTTCACTCTCTTATGCAGTACGGCGGGTCGCTGCCTGTCTTAAGAAAATATATTCCTCGGGCACTAAAAATAATAAATGTATGTTAATATCAGTATCGTCATATTTTTATTTTTATTGGTGCATAAACTTACTTTTCATCTATATCTATTCCACTGACATACGACTTCGAATTGTTTTTACATTTTCCTGCTTTATAGTCTTTCCAACTATTGCACCGTGTGGCAATAAACCAGCAAGATGTACTATTAAAAGATTGGGCAAGATACTTGTGAGACATTGCATGAGAACATGATGCAAATACATCGCCCCTATTCGAAATATCATTAACAGCCCAAGCATTACTCGAAATGTGAAAATCATAATTATTTTTGCGAGACACTGGTTTCTCAAAGTTTTCACTAAATGTAGTAGCATTTTCCATTACATTACCTCTCCTTATTAGGCAAGCAGGCTGGTTTATTCCATCGTTAAAGAAATAATCAGCCGTACCAAGGGGAATACCGATTCCATAATTGGTGCTTGTATGCAGAACATGAACAAATTCAGCATCCCATTTATGTAACCTTTTATATTTTTCGTTTATTTCTTCCATAAAACAAGGTTTAGCAGGATCAAGTCCAATGATATATTTAATTTCTCTTTTATAGTTTTTCAATGTAAAACCTGCAACTCCAGCTAGATGTGCGCCTAAACTGTATCCAATAATTCCAATCTGTTTTGATGATACATTGAATTTTTGTATAATTTCCTTATAAATAAATTCACCCAAAAATTGACCAATTGAACCAACTGCCCAAGCTGATGGGATGTATGTAAAGGAAGTAGCAGGTCCACTCCAATCTACTAAAAATACATTTAAGTCTCTACTAGTTAAAGCACCATGTTTATTTGCTTGGGATATATTTGCTTCGTAACTACTTTTGAAGCCGTGAATTATAAACAAACTTTCTTTTGTAGCGTCGAAAAACTTAGTGGGTGTTGAGTGATACATCAATTTGAAACCCTTGAACCAATTCTTTCTTGTATAGAGATACAATGTGAATTCTGTTCGATTTAGCTTTGGGTTTTTTGGCCCCTTTCTATCACAAGTTTCTTGTGAAGGAAAAAACCATTCAACAAATCTCAGCCTAGTATTTGTATTATTTGCTATATCTGTTCCTGAAATAAATTAACTATTATTAGTAAACACTGCACTATTATTTTTAATATGCGCAGTTTGAATATTCTTTCACTAGAAATAAGCACCATAATTATGAATTTGTCAAATTGCCAATGAATTTTCCCAATGCTATTTTTTCCAAAAATAGAAATTTTGTTTGGTATTACAAAGTCATCTATGAAAAACGTGCTCTTGCTATTTGAGTTGCCTATCACTATGCAAAGCGATTGAATAAGAAGAGTGTATATGTATAAAAGGGAACATGGTGCAGTGTTGATGTACTTGCTCACCGACGCTGCTCAGGTTCAAAGAATGGCAATTCCGAAAAGATCACCACACGTTTCTTACGTTACTTATACACTCCGCAACACTTGATTACTCTCATTTTATAAATATGCCAAGTCTTCAAGGCCATTGTAGAACTTGAACATAGTTGTTTATAAAACAGGTAGTAAGTAACATTGTGGGAAGGCATATTGCGCCTAGCAAACAGATCCATTTTTACCAATTCTTCTGTAATAGTTTGCCCCATACATACCTTGGTTGCCTGACAATTACACCTAAAACCACCTTGATAGTAAAGGGTTTTCCAATAAGAGGTGTTATTTTGATATTCAAAGAAAAGTGCCATTTTTTAATATAAATGATCGGATGTTTATTTTATTATAAAGAGGAAGGTATGCCGTTAATAGTGGAAAATAACATCAGGCAAATGACCACCACGACCACGCTTACAGGACAATATCCTTTTCATGAAATTTTCCATAACCAAATCGCTGCCCTATGTCCTCGATAGCCTCACGAATTCCATCTTTGAGGT
>VTPC01072546.1:0-10221 GCA_011009095.1 Ignelater luminosus | reverse complement strand
GCTGTAGGTAATTTTAATTTGATGTATCTGTTATCGTTTACTCTACTATCTATTCTAGTGTGTGTTATGTAATTTTGCCCTGTTCACAATGTCCATTTTTCATTTCATAATGTAGGAAGATAACAATATATAAACACGAATTTGGATTTGAGACTATACGTACGTAGATACAATTTTTGCAAGAAGCTGAACATGACCTTCTCGTGCTTCCCTAAATTGTAATTATGTTTAGCTTAATGTTGTCAATAAATAAAAGAAGTGTTAAGAAAGGAACACAGCATGGATTCCAGAAGAAATATCACTCAAGTCATCAGGCAAGGTAAGTGTACATTGTTTGGAGTCTTTGAAATATTGATCTTTTATTAATTTGTTTTACATATTTTGTTTATTAATTTATCAATTGAGTCTTTCTAAATATTGTAATATCTTGGTATTTTCATTGTGGTGAATTAAACTGGAAAAACAGAACGTTGCCGAATGAAGTAGTTTAAAACGTGAATACATTTTAAATCAGTTTCTTTGCCTTGTATCGATAATAAAAAATTATTTTATTAAAGATTACACAAAAAGGAGCTTAGAATTTATTATACAAACTGTTTTGTAACTTATCCTTATCATACACTCACATAATAAAACGTTCAATTTGCCAAAGTAAATTTTTTTTAACACTTTTCTACATCTGCAAAAAATCCAAACACAATTTAAGTAATAAATTAATTTATTAAACACAATAATTTTATTTCGATTCTTATCGATTATTAAAAGAAATATCTTTTAAAAACGATACAAAAAAAGTTGTAATTTTTTGTACAACCTGTTTTGTAACTTATCAGTTATTATAAACTCTTTTTAAAAAGAAAAATCGAAGAAAATTGAAGAAAATACAAAACTTTATTTCAAATTTAGGGTGTGAACACTACAAAAGACAAGTACAAAATGCTTTTCACATATAATTTTTTGATTACACAGCATTTAGCCTAAAGAAATAAAGTTTGTTGCATTGTTAGACTTGGTTATTTCTCCCTCTTTTAGTTAGAAATTTTGGGAAGTTTTCTTTTTATTAACAAAATCTTGAATAACTGAAAATATTTTTTTCAATTTCGCAATTAATAATATTAACATCAAGAGCCCGATAGTGCTATAAATGTACCAATGGTGATTACTTGTATATTTAAACGTTACCCTAGTAGCACAATAAGGTAGGAACTGTATAGGTTGCCGAGTCCGTTACGACTAGGGAATGAAACGCTAATTCTGGGTCTAAACTGTGTAGGCATCGTGGTCAGATCTGGTGTAGGAACCGTTTAGTACAGTTTCTGTGCCGTACAACTGCATCAATCCGAGTCAGCTACAGCGCCATCGTTTGGAGACGTAAGAAATCAAAAGTTAAGCTTGTCAACAGATGGCGTTGTTGCAAGTTCGGATTTACATTGGCATTCCTATATAGGAACTGTATGGCTAAGAGGAATCGATTTAATGCAATTAAATAACTTTAGTATTGCAATAATTAGTGAGTTAATTGACAGATTTAATTAATATTTTGTTCTATAAACTTGCCTATATTTTATTAAGCTTTTAGTTTTGGTTTGATTACTTATAAATAAAGTTTTATTTCTATTAAATGTATAATTTATTACAAGTAGAAAAGAAAAGATAAATTAAGACAACATAAATTAAATATTTTATTATAGAATATACATAACACATGTATAACATAAAATATTTAAAAATTAACAAACCATACTACTTACTAATAATTAAGCTTCACGTATTTACTCTTATGTACGCACATATGTACCTAAATGTAAGTTTATGCAGTTTTAAAACTCAGGTTGAGTTGGATTTTTCGAAATAGATTATAATACTGATTTACAAAAAATCCGAACACTCAAACATTTATAATTTTTTATTTGTTAAATTTCTATCGTTAGAAACCAATTTAATTATTAAGATTTCGTTGTTAAATTCGTCCTACGTACTATTTGTTTCGCTTTTGTACCTAAATTTGATAAGAATTATACATTACATATCTCCAAGTTCCATTGCAAACCACTAACATTTCTGGGGTGTTCCGATTTTTTCAATGCAGTATAGATTCTGTCCTTTTTTGTTTAAATACAACACGCATCAGATTTTAAACTTGAAACTCAAACGATTTTTTTAACAATTTGTCAAGATACCAATATCACCGCACTCACCACTGGTTTAAGCATCTCTCGGTCTGTGGTCGCCTTAAATAGATTTCCCATGAACCATACCTGAAATAAAATTATTAGAAGCTTTTTAAAACTTAGTGATGAGTAGTGTTACTAATATACAATATTTGCAATGTTAAATGAACAATTACAAAGCAACTGCTACGTATTTAAGCATTAAAAATAAAAATAATATTCATAATATTCCAAAAGATAACTTACGTCTATGAAGGCTTAAATCTGTTTGAAAACATTTTACCCTTCATAGTGTCATTATCCAAGGTCGCTCATTTACCTGTTTCTAACGGTTTTTCTCCAGCACAAGATCAATAGAAGTGTAGAATTTTTTTAAATTACGAAAATGAACACCAAAAACCCGCATATAACAGGCGCATAGCTAAAGGGGTCCAAATGTGACACATCACTGTGCTTTTGCCCCCTCGGACGATAATAATAATTATTCGGATTTAAATTCATACTGAAATCATTAACTGATCATTTTAAAACTTATAGAAAAACGTAGTTGACTAGATTTTTATTGCTTTACTGCTTTCTCTTTTACCTATGTCCTATTTAAATTGCAATATTAGCCCTACTGTCAAATGGCAACAGATTTTTCCCTTTTTTTTTTATTAGACGAGATAGATTATATCACTCATTTTAAATTTTTTAAAGTTGGATCAGCTTCAAATATTATAGAATTCTCAGTAGTGTACGAAACTTCACAATTTTTTGAACGTTTGCAGCAATTTCCGGAGGTCAGTAAGTTTTATGACGGGAAAGAAGGTTAAAAAGAACCGGCTCCCAATAACTACCTGCTCAAAAATGCAAAAGAATTTGGCAAATCATAAACATAATCACATTTGCCTTTATTTAGAAAGATACTTCGTGTTGCCGTCAGTAACCTGTAATTAATAATTTGCCATTACCATTTCTACTTCAAAATCACAATAATTTAGTACAATAATGGAATTACGTTAAAAATTGATGTATTTCTTATTTGTTTTTTTATCTGATAAATAGTTCAGGTAGAGTGTATTCTTTCAATTATTTATAATTCTGGGCACAAGCTTGCCAGATAAAATAAATACCTAGCGTAAAAAATTAGAAATTTATGAAAAATACATAAATTCTTTTAGAGATTTAAAACTAGTTCTGGTATAATTCAAATGAACTAGTTTTATCTGCATCTCTCTTACCACTATGAGCTTTGAATAGTAGTAATACATTGTTTAATTAGTTTTTGTATAAAAAATCAGTCCAGGCTTTAAATGAAAAATGCAATAACTTTATTATCGAATAAATCCCATTTCTTGGGAAATTAGATTTATAATAATAACAGGGACTAAAATGATATGAACAAACACTTTATATTTTATTTTACTTTGTTTCATAACTTACGTAACTATGAATAAAGATGCTTCAATCTTCATTGGTGTTTTGATTTAGATTAATAAATATTTTTTTAGGAACTTTTTTGAAAGTCCTCATTCGTTAGTAATTTGCTTTGGATTGGATTTAAATTTTTGAGTTGGTGCCTTTTTTGCGTATTGTACATATTATAATACTTAGTTATTATTGCAACTTCAAATGTGTTAATTGTTTCATAAAACAGAAACAGTATTAAGAGCTCAACAAACAAAGCATCTTAAGATTAGTTTTCATATTGACAAGCTATATAGTTCCTAAATCGTCAAGTTAATATGCATACTAATGTTGTTTTAAGAGTTATTAACCGTACAGTAATGCTACAGTCATCCTAACATTAGGTTCTGTATTGAAAATCGACGCATTTCCTATACGGCCAAGACAGCGCTAATACTGAGTTGTTTTGAGGATTAGTAACGATACCGTATCTACGTCTAGCTAACTAAGTTGATCTCGACCGAACAGTTACCGTATAGGACCTGGACAGATTTCTCTGTGCTGGTTTTACTACGAGTAACTGCATAGTTTCTGTAAGGTTCCTGGACGGTTTCGACTTTTGTGCTACTAGGGTAGGATTTTCGATTTTCTCTAAATAATTAGAGTGAATATCTGTTTGATGATTTTCTTGAACCTTTATGCTTTTTATAATGACATCCGGAAATATCCATCCTTTTCTTCCATTTTACCAAAAGATTTATCATTATTTATTTTTACATTGCAATTCGGAAAGTTTAGCACATAATTTCCTATTAGATCAGAGGTCCCCAAACTATTTGGTCTCGTGGACCACTTGCCATGTTTTTTGACTTTGGGTAGACCCCCTGCGTACTTAATATTGAATTTTTGCAAATTTATTAAATTCAAATGTGTTTTTGACAGCTGGTATAGTGCTACTCACTTTGAAAGATTTAAATTTCTAACAGTAGTGTGAAAAACATCAAAAAAACATATACATTTATTAATTAAATTTAAATTAAAACAAACCAAATTAAAATTTAGTATCTATCACTTAAAATAACTAAGGAAAAAAATAAATGCTTTTAGTGGGAGGGATGAATCTGATGCTTTAATAACAAATTTTTAACATTTGGCATCAATTTAGTTAGGTTTAATCTTAACTCTCCTCGGTCAGTGATGTCCGGTCTATTTCTTTTTTTTTGTTAGGAGATTGGCAATCACGCTAAAACCCTTTTCCATCAAGTATGAAGATGGGAAAGCAATTAAAAACTTTCTCGCGATATTCCATAATACGGGATAAGTAACAGGTATGACTTTCTGAAGCCAGGATTGCTGATATCCGTTTCCAAACTGTACCTTAAGTTCTTCGTTAGTGCTTATTCCAATCAGTTCCTCTTGTAATATGACATATGTTTCTTTAAATGTCACTGAAATTTAATTCTCTATTGCTTGAGATATTCTTGGACTTTATTTAATGATATTTGTGGCTATTGTGAAAGGCTAGTGCTGCCATATCATCAGCAAATGTAGCACATGTCGTCAGACTTGTTATTGGTATATCGGCGATAAATAGGAAGTATAGTATGGAACCCAAAACGCTGCCCTGTGGAACACTGGTCAATATTGATATTAGGTTGGTAATTTCTCCATATTGTTCGTTGAAGAAATGTCTATCCAATGTGTAAGATTTTATTATTTCGTACATTTAATGTGGCAGGCAATTTTTTACTTTGCAGAGAAGCCCTTTATGCCAGACTTTATCGAAGGCTTGTGTAATATCCAAGAATGCCGCCGAGCAGTATCTTTTCCCTTCTAAATCTCTACTTATTTTATGGACTATTCTTTGTATCTGCTCAACAGTTTCACATTTATTCCTAAAAGCAAATTGGTAATCAGGGATTACCTTGTTGCTGAATAGTATTGGTTGTATTTTTCTTAGGAAAATTTTTTCAAAAATCTTGGACATCATACACGAGGTGAGTTCTTCTGTTGATTTTTCAGGTTTAGAAATCATGATGATCTTTGAGATTTTCTAGTGATCAGAAAAGTGTCTAGTTCTGATAATGGCGTTAAATATTTGTGTTGGCTTTGATTGCTATTTGCGGTAGTTCTTGCAACACTTTACCAGTGATCAGGTCGTATCTTGGTGCTTTTTTAGGATTTATTTCTTTATTGGTAACATTTTTTAATTTTCTTTTGCGTTAGTCTTCTTAACAGCAAAGTCATTATTGAGGATATTCTAAACTGCTCTCTAGTTGGTCGTTTATGTCGTTTGGAATTTCACATGGAAACGGTTTAAACACGTTTTCTAGGTATTCAGCGAAAGCAGTTGCTTTTTCTTGATTCGTTTTTGTCCATCGTCTATTTAGATCTCTTACTGGCGAATAAGTGCTTTGTGGCCTCTTCAGGAATTTTGTCGCCCTTCATAGTGAATATTAGATTCTATCAGTTGCGTCAAGGTTTTCTAAGTAGTTTTGAATACCGCCGTTTTCCACTTTTAACTTTTCTTAAGGTTTCCTTAGGTTTCTTTTCCCGGCTAATTTTTCTTTCTTTCTCTATCGTGAACCCCTATTTACATCTTATGGACCCCCAATTTCTTTTTTTGCTGACATGGACCCCTTGCAGGTCGTAGTCGACCCCTGGGGGTCGACATAGACCACTTTGGATATCATCGTATTAGATTAATTAGGTTTATTTTACCACAATCAATTTCAATTAAAATTTGATTATAGAGCATCATTAGCAAATAGTTTTCGTAAATTTCTTCAATCACATTAAAAAATTGTTTTAATTCGATAAATTCGCAATTGTCGGGCTGATTACCCTTCAATAAACTTACAACACAATCATCAAGATACAATTGTTTATCCCTTTTGAAGAATACATGAATAACTTTAATATCTGGGGTATTACTAAAATAATATTCAAAGTTATTCCAATATAGATAACTATATTTCGGCAATATGATATGATTATCTTTGGTCCTGGAATAAATTGTAGTACATCGTAAGTTAATTCTTTCATCAGCGGAAATTCTAGAATAATATTTAGATCGAAAGTTTTTTGAAATATTTTAAGTTCAGCAATGTTTAACAATTCAGCTTTATTTTGCAAATCTGAATACTTACTTTCGTGGCTTTTACAAATTTTTATATACATTTGTTTTAAATTGTACAATGTTATTAAATTTAAGTCGATAGTGTCATGCCTTCCCAAGCTAATTAAGTGTTTTATTAAATTTACTTTATTTGACAATTTGTCTAGTTGAAATAATAACTCATCGTAAGGCACTTTTGAATAAAATAATTTATCGCGACGTTCAATATTTTGATTCACGACATGTACCTAAAATGTTGTGCTATTAACAAAAGTATTGAATTCATTCTGAAACATTCTGGTTCTATTGTCTAATATTTTGATATTATCGATAATCGGATTATTATTTGACATGGTTAATTGAGATGCACTTTTCCGTAACTGGTCGGTTGCATCGTCGTACCTTTTTGCATTGCTATTATTGAGGTTAGCTGTTAAAACTTAATTAGTCTCAGAAACTTATACAAATTTTAGTTATAAGTTTTCACGCCCACTGTTTAATAGAAAAAAGGGCTTAAAACTATAAATAAAGAACACACTTTTTCTTTTCTCATATCATCTTTTCAGCAGTCAAAAAAAACCACTGCTAATGTTAAATTGCTTATATGTCGTAATCGAAGAGGTTGCGGACATATGTTTATAGAAATTATTTTTCTTATTTTGGATCAAAGAATACGTCTGTAAAGTTTGAGTACATCTTAAGTATACACCCTGTATATAGGATCTCGTCTTTAGTTTTAATTTCATGCTTTACTGAATTCGTAAAGGTTAACTTTCCTTTGTAAAATATTAATTTAAATTCTTTCAAAAGTTTAAATAATTCTCTTTTTCTTCACAATTTAAACGTCTCGGCCTAAAATCCTTATCCAAATCAAGTAATACTTTAGCGTTCTCTTTCTTGTTTTCAATTTTTGTTCGGAACTGTCTACCAGGGCAATTCCCTAGAATCTGAAGAAGGTACCCTATTTTTGCTTTTACGAGTATTTTCCACTGTTATAATCTCCTTAATATTGTGGACATTAATAATCTCCGAGCTAACTTCAGTTTGATTTAAATCCTTCGTTTAGGTAATTCTACAATGAAATTATTTTTGTAATATCTATTACTAAAATTTCAGAAAATACAAAAACGAAAAACTTCACTACTTATTTAATAATTCTAAAGAGGTTTGTAACTTTCTTAAAATCAGGACCGTAGCTAGACAAAATTTTACTATAGGCAAGTTGCCATTTTTGCGCCCCCCTCCCCCAGTACACTAATAGTGAAAAAAACTTTTACTGTGTGACATTTTATTTAAAAATAAATTCGACGTTTTTTTAATCACATGTTTTACAATTAATTATTACTATTAATTAATTAACTACATATTAAAATAAATAACTGATATATGTAAATCGAGAATCAGAACAATAAAAAACTAAAAAAAACAACATAAAACACAATTCTAATACACACCTCTATAATAATAGTAAACATAGGAACTTAACAACTTGCACATCCGTTTTAAAATTTAAATTATAAGTTAAAATAATCATTTCAGATACAAACTTTTCTTTCTTTCTGTAATGCAAATTCTGAAATATATGCTTTAAATGATATAGAGTCTGTGATGGACCTCTCTATAGAGATTAGGGCTGCATGAGACAGTCTTTTTTGAGATATAACCGATCTTAAAAAGTTTTTAATTAGTTTTAATTTGGGAAACGATCTTTCACATGAGGCACTCGTGACAGGTATAGTTCAAATATTTGTACTGCTGTAGAAAAATTGGGATACTCAACAAGTAAATTAAATTTATTCAAATTTTGAAATATTTCAAAAGAAGATTGGCTTTCAAATTTAAAAAGCTCCTGGACCTGAATCTGAAACCTTCAGCTTTTTGTAGAAACTCTACGGGATCTAAGTTCTTCGGATATTTTATGCACAAATCTTTAATACACTTTTCCATGTCGCTGAGGTTCATCTTTAAAAACGACGCATCATTTAAAAACTCAAAATCAGCTGAGAGTTCATTTAACTTTTCGTAACGATCACATAATTAGAAAGTCATGGAGTCCACAACGTGGAGTATTACTTGCCATTGTTTGAGATCTGGAGTCAAGTTAGAGTCAGTTCCAAACTCTCTCCACCTAGGCATTCTTTTGATTTTCCTTTCGCGCACTTTTTTAGGTTCTATAGGAATATCACAATTCTGGCATATATTTTTAGCAGCTCTCTCGGTCTTAACAAAACAAACATTTCTGTAATTCTTGATTTCTTTCAGTAATCCACATTCTTCTTTTGTGGCAAAAGATTTACTTTATTAATCTTTTCTAAAACAGCATACCAAAAAACTAAAAGAATCACAAATTCGAGATGCCTGAGGTTTATATTGAGAATTCTTCAACCCACTAAGTGTCCTCAGAGTAAATGGCTGGATCAGTCATTTCTTGCAGAAGTGCTAGAAGATCATCGAATCGAGTGATCACTGATCTTAGAGCTAATGTTTTTGAAGACCACCTCGTGTCACTAAATTCTTTTAATGTTAATTTTACGTACATTTAAGATTAACTCGTCTGATTGTAGAGTGCGCAAAAAAAATTAAGAAGGTTTCGAATTGTTCCAAAAAAGGTGATTATTTCATAGTTAACTGAGGTACTATGTAATGCCACTAAATTTAAATTGTGTGCTGAACATGGGCAATATGCTAATAATATTTTAGTCTAAACACCCTGATATTTCCCAGACTTATTGGCGCCATTATCGTAAGCCTGGCCCCTTATATTTTGTTAACTGTTAACTCTTTTTCGAGAATATTAGCCAAAGCATAACCGGTTTTCTCTTTTACTTCTAAAAATTCCCAAAAATCGCTCTCCAGTCGTACACGCATCTTTATTCTTTTCTACACAGGGAAAAATGATTAGGTTTTATTTCTATAATTGTAATGTGTAGTATTACAAATTGGTTCTAAAATAGTGACAAGACCAATTTGGAGTAATACACATAACAAGATTGTGAAACATCGTTTGTGGTTTTTATTGGCACAGGTTGCCAACATTAACTAAACACATTAAGTGCAAGTTTCCTTTATTCGGTGGTTGAAAGATTGACATTTGTTGTACAGGGAATATCACATAGATTGTAGGTATTTCCATGACAACAATTGGTGTAAAAGTGTACAAAGTTGTAAAAATAAATACTCATATGCGGTAAAAAGGTTAACGAATGTTGTATATGCCATTACTTATTTGTGTTGATCAGAACAACAAATGAGTGAAATATTTTACTTTCTTTGCGTAATATTTTTCACTAATTTTTGGAATGTTTAACTGCATAAAATTGTGGTATGCATGCGCCACAAATTGGAGTAAATATTACAATATAATTGTATAGAATTTTATTTTACAAAATATTGTACATATTACAATAAAAAAATACATATTACAATAAAAAATACATATTGCAATAAAACTGGAAATAAACTTAAAAATCTATTTCTAGTGAAATACTATTACTAGTATACTACTAAATACTATTGTGATCGATAAAACAGAAACCCAATTTT
>VTPC01072424.1:0-11568 GCA_011009095.1 Ignelater luminosus | reverse complement strand
GTCTTCCTGAAAAAAATTATTATAACTGTTTTGTGTTTCAATGTAAAGTTTATAACCTTAAATTAATCATTCAACAAAAAAAACTTTTTTATCACTGTAACATATCAAAAAACGACGTTGAGAATCGTTAAATATTCAAATATTGTCACGTGACCGAAGGAACGCTGTGATTGGCAGAGACCTGCTGTGACGTCACTACGCATATTGGAGATCGAGAGTCAGGGCATACAAGATAGGAGCCGCGTTTTAATTTGGTTTCATAACTAATTCGACTCGTTTAGAAGTGACAATGAGTTCTGATGGGTTCGTGAAGGGACAATCGGACAGGGGCGGATTTAGGCATGGTCTTTATGGGCTGCAACCCAGGGCCTCATTCAATCAAGGGGCCCCCTGTGCGGCCAGAAAAAATAAAAATAACAATTTAAACTAAAAATTAAAAAAATAAATTACATTCTGATTAATGCCATAAAATAATGATACTGTTAACAGCAATGCTAGTTGCAATTATTAATACAGAAGCAATAAAACCAACTAAATTTTATGAATAGCTGTTGGCACCAAAACATTTAAACACAAACAGTTGGTACGATCGGTACGAAAAACTATGAGTGAAGATGGCGATCTTAATTGGTCTGTAACAGATTTGCCTTTTAGTCATTCGTTATTCAGATCTTCTGACTAGAAACATATAGGACCTTGTTTAGAAAGTCTCGAAAATTCTAGTAAAAACAAGAAATCATTGTTGGTATGGTTAACACGTAAAAAGAATTAATCTGTTATTGAAAAGGAGTTGCAGGAGCAACTAAAAAACCATACCGAATATTACCACAGTGTCCTAAAACGTGTTGTTGCAGTGGTGAAATATTTAAGTGTAAGGGGTTTAGCATTCACGGAGATATTTGGCTCTCCGCACAATGGTAATTTTATGGGCACTCTGGAATTACTAGTAGAGTTCGATCCATTTATGCGCGAACATATCCAACAACAAGACCTGCGGCACAAAGCCTTTTACTTCGTACTTATCAAAAACAGTTTACGAGCAAATAATAGAAATTATGGGAAAACAAGTAATAAGAAGAATTACAGCTGAAATAAATAGTGACGATGCAAAATTTTACTTAATTGTGGTGGACTCGACACCAGATTTATCCCACAATGACTAACTAGCTATTATAGTATGATATTGTTTTGAAGGAAAACTATGAAAGATGTGTAACTTCATCAAATTCAGTAGTCACCGTGGCTTGCTTTTATTCAATGTCCTACAAGAATTTCTAGAATAGAATGAACTGCTATTGGATAATTGTAGAGGATAGTTTTTTGACAATGCTGTGAATATGTCTAATGTCTGGCCTATACAATGGTGTGCAAGCACATCTCAAACAAAAAATAAATACGCTAATTATGTACCGTGTGCTGCGCATTCTTTAAATCTAGTTGATGGGGAAGCAGTTGAAGTTGCAACCCAAACTGCGAACTTGTTTGGAGTAGTGCAACATATATTATACAGGGTGTTACTTAATGCTATCTACTTATTTTAATGGGTGATTATTGGACCAATTCTAAGTCGAAAAGTTCACATAAATGTATGTCCTAAAATGCTTGGTTTTCGATATACAGAGTGTTGAAGTTTTTACTTTTTTTTTCAGTTTTGTCAAAACACTGGATAAGAGTAAACGTTCATTTAAGAAAAGAATCAAAACGTTTCTTTAGCAACGGACAAAGCTAACTTAATTTTATGTAAACGGTTCTCGCTTAGGAACAAGTTGCAGATTTGCATGCAATGAACAATCTCGGTAAAATTTTAATTATTTTAGAGGTCTTTTTTGTTTATAATATAATGGTAATTAATAATAAAATAACACTTTCGTGGTGTAACAATTTTTTTGTTAAAACTGTATTGGAACCATACCTAGGCCACTGGTTAAATTAAAAAAAGATTGGTTTAGGTGAAACAGTGTGTTTTTATATCATAACAACCTATACTAAAATTTAGTGTAATATCTCAAACGGTTTTCGAAATTTTTGGTAGAAACCGAAAAAGATCGAAAACCAAGTATTTTAGGGCACACATTTATCTGAATTTTTGGCTTAGAATTGGCCCAAAAATCACCCATTAAAATAAGTATATAACACCCTGTATGTTTTCGTTTCTGCATCTACCCATAGGTGGGAACTTTCCGATATAAAGTCTAAGCCAGACTAGATGGTCTTATCACTATGATACTGTTAGGGCTTTAAAAAGTAGTTATGGTAATATCATGAATATATTAAAGACTTTTAGTGATAATATGGATGAGCAACGTGATTTTCAAAGAGAGGCACAGAATCTATACAAGAATTTGGCAAAACTTAGAACTGCGATTTGAACTGGTTTCTTTGGGGGAGAAATCTTAAAGAGATTCAGTGCACACCCCAGGCTTAGACGTATGTAAAGATGAGAAATTAATTACGTCATTAAAAGCGTTCGTGAGCAACATATGAGAACAATCAGATCAGAAATTAAACGAATAGGAGGATATAGCCAAAAAATTAAATACGAATGTGGGAAAAGAATGCACTGATTTTAAAAAGAAGACATTATACTTCAAAATTTCCGAATAAATCTGCAGAGAAAATTTCGCTAAATGAAGCCGAAAAATTTAAACGACCTTTTTTTATTTTATAACTGTATATAAAAGTTTGTATATCCAAGTGCGTCAAATAAAATAAAAAAATTCTTCAATGTTTGTTGACTATAATAAAACCAGTTAATCAGTAAAATGGCGAATAGTCTCCACAACTAGCTCAAACTCGAGTTATTTAGAAGGTCCCCCAAACAGTATTAGCGGAGGGCCTCCAAACAGTATTAACCGAGGGCCCCTAAAGCTGGCGGTCCGCCCCTGTGATCGAACAATCTACCGAAAGTGCACGTGTTAATGGTTACCAAATGCGTGCTCTCAGCAATTTTTTTCTCTGCAGGACTACATAGTGGAGTATGTGACCTCTTCCTGCCTGGCTGGCAAATGAAAAACGGAGAAGCGCTCTCTTTTTCAATCGAAGTTTTGCAGTAGGGTCTAGCTTGATTCGTATATAATTTTCCAAATCTTCTTCTAACTGTAATAAAACAATTACCAATGTTAACAATTTATAAATATAATAATTTATAAAAAAGAATGGAATTCTATAATTCAAACAGCTCAGGTGTTTTTTTAGAAGCGATTTATAAAATAATATTTCAAACAACTGAATTTATTACTTTACTAATTAAACTTTTTCAAATTTTCAAATATTTCTTTAAAATATTCATATTTCAATTAAAAATAATTTCAAGATTTGGTAAGATTTGTAAAAAGAATTCTAAAACATCCTGAACCACTTCGAGTAGACAGTAAATAAGGAAGTTGCACCGGTTATCAACATTTTCAAAAAAAATTCAATATACCTGTATATATTGAGAGTTTTCTGAATAATTTGTTGCATTTATAGCAACAACGTTCAGTATAAATTTCAATAGTAAAACATGTTTTACAATTAAACATATTTCAAGTAGTTTAATCGTGTGCTAAGATCTCTCGTGACAAGAAGCCATTCTTAGCACATGAACTAAACTGCATCAGTCTCTTAAATTAATATAAATATGCATGAAAATAATGTTCTACTGAAAAAACCATATACATTATAAACTATCGCAAAACGTTTAAATTTTGCTTACCTTTTGTCACTTGAAAACTAATACTCCGCATTTAAAATCTAAGACTCAAATTTTATGTACATTTTTGTAAATATTTTATGTAAAATAGTAATAAATTGTGTACTTACTTTGAAGTGATCTTCTCAACAGTATAAATGACGTCAAAGACACAGTCGCAATGTCACGTCGCATTTATTTCAATCAATTTTTTCGTATGTCTCCGGTCGGGACATTTAAAAACAATTGATTCGGTTGACGATAACTGTTGCTTTCGTAACCAGGCACAATGCAATATTGGTTTGCAGATTTCTTTTAAAAATCTGCATTTCCTTCCGCGTGTTCCATCGTAAACAATGCTACAGCGGACTGTCAATGTTCGGAGTGACGTCACAACATGGCGGTGTTGTAGTGTAGTGTATATTATTGAGTTTTTGAAATATCGTGGAAGACCCTATTTGAGGGTAAATCATGATATACAGGTTAATCAGTAACAAACGTAACGCAAAATACAAAACCCAAAAATCAACTCGGAGCTTAAATTGAAAGATTACAGATTTCGATAGTCCCTAAAGCCATAGATTGACGAATTGCTTTTGGCATTTTAATAAGTATTACTAGCTCTGTAAGTAGCGACACAAGTCTTACCCAAGCAAACGTAACAAGAGATGTTTCTATAAATTTTCCGGCCTTGATTAACAACGGTCGTTGGCTTCTCCTTATTACCATAGTCAAGATTCTTTGCAGTCTTAAGTCGCTGCCTGCAAAATTTACTGCATAGGCAGCTTCTGCTACCTTTAGACTTTCATTGGTCATCTGTTGTCCACTATAGCAAAGTACCAGGCAAAACACAGCTGCTTCTGATACTTCTAGTAAAGGTGTTAAGATGTGATAGTCGGATAATGGAATCTAAAACAGATTTATAATATTCGTTTCTTGTGTAAGGACTACGAGAAATGCGTATTGCGCAAAAATGTGATGGGATTACAGTACGAACCTAGAAAAGTTTTGCAGTATACGAGTGCAGAATAGTCTCCACACATGATTTTCTTTTGGCAACTCGTTCTCAGAAAACGACTTCTAGCGACTTTATTTTTACTCTGCTTTTTATTTATTGTCTTTAATTCAAATGGCAACACTTCAGGGCGTCGATATTTTCGAAAGTTCATTTTGTAAGAAATCATATTATGTCGACAAGTTTTAATATTATTCTTAGATGATTAATCCTATTCAACTATTTTAGGTTAGTATTGTTTTTCTTTGAATTCATTATTCCAAGAAGATCATTTACTGGTGCTCTCCGCCGTATACATCTTAAACAATTTTGAAGAAAACAAAGAAAGTATTGTAAACAAAAATGCAAAACTCATAGACGCAGGATCTGATTATGATTCCAAATATAGAATAAAACAGATAATGTGTTTTATTGAAAATTTCTAAGCTAACGTCTTTTTTAGCTGAACGAAAAGCAAATGTATGGCAATACGATCTGATTGATTAATGACGTTCTTAGTTTGACATACAGTTAAAAACGCTTTATACAACTGCGGGTGTATCTCATAAACTATTAACTTTAGGTTACAGATAAATTGGGTTAAATCGCTTCGACTTTGTCTGAAGAATCTGCTGCCAACGTTTGTTAGTTGTGTTCATAGACACCCGGTATATATTTTCAGAAAACTGAAGAACTAGTAAAACACACATTCTTCAAGTATTGGGCGATTCAAAATTATTTCTCCTGCTTTGAATGTTCCTATTCGGTTTTCATGATTTAGGGTTGGAGCGTGCCATCATTAATTTCTGTTTTATTTATTGCTTGCATTTGTTTACTTTTTAATTATAATTTAATTATTATACTAACAATTTATTAACAAAGTAATTATTAGTCTGATTTGTTAAGTACATCGTGCTTTCTATCTATGATTATAATTTATACTATAAATAGATATTGTAAAAATTTAAAAAATGCGTTCTGCTTAACAGTTATTAGCTTCTGACAGCAGCAGCTTCTAATTTCGAACTTTAGTCACTTATAATCACAGTAATAAACAATAACTATCGTACTCGTAGACAAATTAGCGCTATGTCTAACGTCAAATGCATGTGGTACTATGGTACTTCCTGTGCTTAATCGCGTTACATACAGC
Organism: Ignelater luminosus; assembly: GCA_011009095.1. Classification (NCBI taxonomy): domain Eukaryota; kingdom Metazoa; phylum Arthropoda; class Insecta; order Coleoptera; family Elateridae; genus Ignelater; species Ignelater luminosus. Next base: position 5,751 of record VTPC01072424.1, on the reverse strand, counting down.
GTGTACAACGACTAATTAGGAATATGGCAGTAATTGTTTGGAAGGAAAGTAATTTATTGATAAAAACAAACTAAACAATTGAATACTAAAAATAAACAACAAGAAACGTTTTTCCAAAGGTAGGTTTCATGAGGGAATTAACAGTTATTTACGTGACTAGTAGGGAAAGGCCGACTACACCAATCCCAGGACTCGCCTAGGACAATCTTTTCTGCAACTGCATATTAAAGAAATAAAGGCCTAAAATAGAAAAAAAACAAAATTAAATGGAAATATGTTGCCTAGGCAGGTAAAGGGATACTTCCCCGATGTTCTTGAGACAGGGAAGTTGTCACTATAGTGATAGTTGCAGAAAAATGCTTTGAATTGGCTTGCCATTTGAAACTGTCCTTAATCTGGATTAAGACTATGGGCTAAACCTTCTAGTTACAGTTTTTGTCAATTCTTTTTAATTCTGTCACGGAATTGTTCCACGTTTTTAAACGGTTCTTGGGAGCCTTCATAAACATTTTCTTAGAAAGCATTCTATATGTACTATACAGTAACTTAAAAAGTTGTCAATCAGGACGATTTGCCCTAGCAAACGAAGGTACATTTTTTTTTCTAGAAAAGTAACTGCCAACGTGTTTGTTTTAAGAGCAGTCTACTACTAAAAATTTCTTTATTTGTCACGGGAAACCTGTTCTTTAAACTATCAGATTTAAAATTTTCGAGCGCTGTTATCTCCCACTATTATAAAGTGAAACTCTTCGCAAACGCTGTTAGATTCTTTGGATAAACAACTGTAAAACTTTTGTTACCTACCTTTGTCACAAGTGAAGATATCTAACCTCAAAGCAGGATGCATTTCTTTACAGTATCCCGTATTTACTTAGCGTTGGGGCACGATAGACTTTGAAACACAGAATTGTTAATACCGATATGTATATGGAAAGCATTGTATTACTAAAAATATCTTCTAGATCTGTAGTAATTTCAATAATGTTCGAATGATGGTGGACGCTAGCAGCCAATTTCGATTCTAAGTACTTCCAAGGTATCGATGAGATGTCTATGTTATTATCTCGCTCATATGATAATTGTATGTACCGTATGTTATTCTGAAACATGTTGAATATTACTATAAATTGAAGACTTTTGGAAAAGATTTTATTTACTTTTTTTAACATTCTGGGCATCGACTACTGGGTCATATGGATCGGCAAATTCGATCCCAGACGTCGGTCCAATGTAACTTTGCTCTGTATTATGTACCATCCACATGTGGATTACAAATGTAATACCATGTCATGATTTATCGACTACGATATTTCCTTACTATAGAAAATAAGAAAATATATTCCATTGTCTGAATATTGTTTTTTTTAATTTTTTGCATTAATTGGATGATTTAATAAAGACCATTACTGCTTATTTCGTTTGTTTTAAACATATGTCTCGATTTCTTACCTTTATCATCTCTTTATAAGCATTTTCTATTATTTGTCCAAAGTTATTTTGTAGCATTCTAAACTGGACACTTACAAATGCCAGAATTGCAGCTAATATCGAAGTTGCTTGGCAGAGATTTAAAGAAATATAAAATACGCATATATTTTGATACATTCATAATATCTCATAGTTAGCACTGTAAGTAACGTTAAGAAGAGTTACAGATTCGAAACAAAAAGTCCACTCTTGAGGATTGTTGCTTGTTATACGTTTTATGGTGGTGTATGTTACTTGTGAAATATAGCATATTCCAGCACCCACCGTAATTACAAGATACTGCAAAAATACAAAGACTGTGACTAACTTATTATATGTGATGATTGGAATCTTAATATGCGAATGCTACATACTGCATACTACAATCACATTGCAAGCAGAACGATGTGGTAATATGGATAATCATATCTTACTGGTATGCAAAGAAGTGAAGACTAACACAAGTGCTTTTCAGTGATTATGCAAATAATTTAAATACACAACATAAAACGTATTAATTATGAGAAAATATCGGAGAAAACGGACTCCTAACAGTAATTCTGTCCATCCCTTGTATATAGCCAGGTCATAATCGTTGTCTAAGATCCATGAATAATGTAGGTAATCTCAACAATTGCAAGGGCGCCAATCGTGGTGTCGGAATTTTTAAACAAATTTTGTAGAGCAAAAGTGAAAGGTTTCCGAGAAAATGTGCGATATACAAGCTTGTGGATCTCTGAATAATTATAAAGATCTTATTATTGTAATAATGGAATAAATCTGACGTATAAGCTATTTCAACAAGGAGAATCTTAAGGGCAAGCTAATTTTTTTTAGCTAAGTGCTATCGAAGTAAACAACCGGAAAAAGGCGTTTTCCGGTTTCGCAAGTGTCCGCGCATCATTATAACTAAATGTTCTGGGAAAACGCCTAGCTTTTTAGATTCCTAATTACATATTTTTGAATATCTCTGCTTTTATCAGTCGAATTCGAAAAATCCGAAATACAGATTATTCTTTATAAAATTACTTACATTACTGCATAGGTTTCAATAAACTTTTATTTTCAGTTTAGTGCTATGCATACGCTGTTTTCCAGATAAATGCGATTTATTCAAAGAAACATTTACTTTATTAATCAGTTTGTAGTCGATTCATAAGCTGTTTTCTGGTAATGAATGTATTTTTCCACGTCAAGAAGAGACAGTTTCCGATTTGCAATGCCTTATCATTTGCTGAAATGGCCGATATGGTTTTCAGGTATGGTCGTGCCAATGGGAATGCTTTGGAAGCAGGTCGCCTTGAGAGCGAGGCTTTTCCTAATCGTCATCTGCCTTTGCATGTGATGTTTGGAAACGTTTACCAATAGTTCAAGCATAGTGGTCCCTTTGCCAAATGTGCTTACGGCAGCGAACGTCGAAGGTCAGTGTGTACGCCTGAGGCTGAAGAACAACTTTTGGCAATAGTAGATAAAAACCCCAAAAGGGATGTGAGAAGAATCTCAGCCAAAGCAGGCCTAAGTAGTCTTCTTGTTTAGAGAACTCTTCACCATCAACTTTTATATCCGTTCCATATCCAACGGATACAAATCCTTACTCGCCCTGACTACCAAACAAGAATTATATTCTGTCAGTACTCTTTAAGAAAACCTGATGAACACTCGACTTTTTCTTCTAACTTCCTTTTTACTGATAAAGCCGGTTTCACTAAAGATGGAATTTTCAATTACCACAATAATCACGCTTGGCCGAACGAAAATCCACACGATGTTCTTGAATCCAGACATTAACAGCATTTCAGTCTAAATATCTAGCTAGACAGTTTAAGCGATCAGTTATTGGGACCGGTTGTTTTGTACAACATTTAACAGGTTCTGCATACCTTAACCTTCCAGTAAACACTGTCCAAATTTTTGAAACATGCCCCTCTAAATCAGACATTGAATGTTTGGTTTATGCAAAATGGGACATCGCCGGCATTTTACGGTTGCTGTTAGGGATCACCTAAACAAAACATTTCGTAACAGATAGATAGGGCGAGGGCGTTCCATTCCATTGCCTGCTAGATCTCCCGACCTAACTCCTTTAGACTTTGGTATTTGGGGTTACTTGAAAAGTTTAGTGTTTGTAACACCTGCAAACAATCTTGCAACAGCGAATTGAGCAATGTTGTCAGACAATTCGAGCAGAACCGGGCTTTCCATAAAGGGTGCGGAGTTTCTTCTTGAGAGGATGTAGATCCTGTTTTGAAATGGAAGGAGGATATATCAAACATCTCTATTCATAATCGTATTCTGTAGGGCTAAACGCTAAAAGCTACAAAAATCTACAAAAACGAAAATCGCTCTTATCTCGAAAACGGTTGAATTAGGACCATGTTTATAAAGACTTTTTTACCTCCTTAAACATATAAACGTTATTTAACACCCTGTATATGTTTTTTGTTCACATCACACCAACCAACTTAATTAACTTATATTACGAGGCATCTATTGCATTTTTACAATCGATATTTATCTCATCGGTAAAAAAGATAGTTTATATAAGATAGCGCATCTTAAAATTCATGCGTCACAGCTTTCTCTACAAATAAGCAGAATCGCAGATAGAAGTTTGTTTTGTATGTACTTTCTCATCAGAGTGGGTTTTAAGGGTATACTTTAATAGCACAATAAATAAAATATTCTATAGAATTATAGTATTTGATGGGGTGTTTATTTTGAAAGCGTTAATCATACCTCTAATAAAACACTTGTTATTGATTTCTGTAGTAGTTTGCGGCAGTTGTGAAACTTTAAGTTTGTTTTTCTTAGTTGCTACTACATATTTCATTTACCTAAAATATATTATTTAAAAGAAAAAAAATTCTATTTATACAAAAACGAAATTAAATACGTATAGTTTTATCAAAAATGTACAGCCATCTGATTGTCATTTTATTTGTTGATCGTTCTAGGGTTAGTAACAAGAATAAGTTGGTTAATAAAATGTCCGAGAAAAGTATCTCTTTAATGCCTTATTTTAAGAGGGAGGCATTTCTTCTGAAAGTAGGTGGTATATCTCTTGCAGAAAATGAAAGTTTTGCGTACAAAGTATACTCCTATTTCATAATTTCGGTTACAACATTTCCATATCTGTTGATTGCATGTGGAGATTTGTTCAAACATGAATTTGAGGTTGTTGCCCAACTATGTGTTTATATCGGTGGTTACAGCATGGGTGAGTGCAAAAATGTTTTTAGCTTACTTTTTCTTTTGAGTTACTTGTTTCTTGTAAACGATAGCTTTTTATATGGTACAACGTGATCGCATACCAACCAGCCATGTGACTTGTTGCTGACATAAAGATAACGTTATTGTATTGTAAGAAACGGTTTGCAGAAACTCCCTAATAAAGTACGCCCAATTTAAAATGCTATAAATAGGTAAGCAAAACATTTTATTTATCAAGGATATCTTCGTTATTACAGAATGTAGTTTCCAATTTTTAAAAGGAACTATAGAAAACAAAAAATTCAAAAATTATTAGTCATTGTTTATTATTTTGACAATAATTTGTTTATAATTAGCAATTATCTAACCTTACAGCCTGTAATGACGTTCCATGTCGTAAAAATTTCATATTTAGGTATTTAATAAAATTGAAACGTACGTTACATAGGACATTTAATCGTTTGCTATAAATGTGTTGCCTATCTACATGTAGCGAATTAACTGGGCGTACTGTATATTATTTAACATTATGACTACCTACAGCCTGAGCTAGTATTCACGAATTATATTAATATTAATTACTGATTGGGAAATCAGAAAACGTGTTGAAAATCACTTTCAGTGCAGATGTGTAAATTATAATAATAGTAATTTCCATAAGCTCACAAAATGTGGTTTTCTAATAAAAGTCTTGATCGTAAATAAGTAGTATAATTGAAATTCTACCATAAATTGCAAAACTATGAAAACTACAGTTACTATTTTATTTTTCTTTGTTGTTTTTACAAACATGTACATTAGAGTTATTATAAAACGTATGGTATTTTCTTATTATTTAATATTTTAGGCTTATCATCTTTCTTTAAAATAAATCTGTCGTAGAACTTATACCGTAAAAATTTAAAATAATGACCAAAATAAACTACTTTCAGACGACCCGTTATCAAGACTTTCTGTTAACGTGAAGTTAATTAGATTTGTAAATACAAAATAAGTATTTTACTGTATTTTTTCGCTACCTTTATTGAGTTTTATTTGCCTTTAATTAAAATCTTAATTTTCAGTCAATTAAAA